>CAKAOH010019783.1:0-30240 GCA_916701665.1 Sebastiscus tertius | reverse complement strand
ATATATATATATATATATATATATATATAATATTTTTTTTTTAAAGCAGGCTGGTTTAGGACTTGGGTCAAGTGCAGCACAGGTAGGTCTACAGCATCAGACTGCAGCAGAGCACCCTGCCTCTAGCTGGGTAGAACCAGCACGCCCTCTATGTTTGGTACTTGGTCATGACAAGAAACTCACAAAATAACATACACACGATAACATATACTATATTTACAACATACAGTATATCCACTTGTATTCAACGTGTGCAGTTTCCCAGTTTGATCTACATCAGATGTTTTACATTTACTATGCAATGGGTACCCTACTGCACCCATTTGATATACAATCTATCTATATTTATGTATCTGAGGACGTTTACTGTTAGATAAAATATTATATTGTAAGTGGGGAAAGTACAGTTTAGGATATATTGTTGCCTGTTTGTGAAATTCTTCAAATTCTTCACAGTAGTTAGCATCTAAAAACTCCCACTGACTGCAAATGCAACACTTCCGTGTTTTGATTTGAAAGTCCTACGTCACGGGGGGGTGGCACAACTCCCACAATGCAATGCGATTTTCACCTGAGCTAAACTGAGTTACATTAGCTAGCTAGCTAGCTGCACATCTGAGAGTGAATCACTTTAAACACATCGTTTATATCATTCATCTGATTCATCCGTGACTTGTTGTTCCTGTTTACCTGTCTGTGTGGAGATATTCAAGGACTGGCTCGCTCGCTGTATGTATGTTGTTGTTTATTGTAAACCATGATTAGATTAGCCACTAGCTCAATGAGCTAACGGTAGTTCAATCATTACTAGCTAGCTTTACCTGTTCAGTGCAAACATGACTACAGAGAAGTCTATTAGATGACATTTAACTGCGAACAAGGCTCTTAAATATGCCATTTGTTGCTTTGAACTGGTTGAAAGTTAGTTGTGCCGTAATGTTATATAACTAGATGCCATAACTAGCATCAACTTTAAGATTACACTGATTAAATGACTCTGTTATGATTCTTAATGTACTATAAATAAGCCTGATATCTTTCAAACTGTGCTGTGAGATATGTGAAAGGTTGTTTTTTCTATCAACAATATGCAAGTCATAATTATAATTCCAAACGTGTCTAACTTTCTGGTTTTACAGGTTTAAATTAGGATACTATACTGTTCTATAGCTACATAACATTTTGTAGATCTTTCTAACTAACCTTGCATTATGGGATATACCCTCCAGAAGATAAGCACCAAAAAAAAGCATTTCAGTTTAACTGTTGAATAAATTACATTCTGTTATGATTGTTTATGTACTTTAAATAAGCATGATATCTTTCAAACTGTGCTGTGAGATATGTGAAAGATTGTATTTTCTATCAACAACATGCAAGTCATAATTATAATTCCAAACTAACTGTCTGGTTTTACAGGTTTAAATCAGGATACTGTAGTGTTCTATAGCTACATAACATTTTGTAGAACTTTCTAACTAACCTTGCATTATGGGATACCCGCCAGAAGACAAGCATTTCAGTTTAACTGTTGAAATCATTTTGTGATTGTGTGTTTGTTTTCCAGGTGTCCAACCTCCCAGCCTGTGGCTGTGGGATCAGGACTTCAGGTTAAGATGGATTCAGAATATGAACATCGCCTCCTTCGCCAAATCAACATTCAAAATGACAACTTGAGCCCTGTTGTGAGTCTTTTTCTCTGTTCCTTAATGATGTAAATGTTGTACTCAGGGAATAAAATTAGCACCTGACAAATACAGGGTAAATGTTGATGGTAAACATTTCAAGTCACCTGCCACTGTGGCAGTTTTCCTTATATTAAGGCACATTATTATTATTTTTCAAATCCTAAATTACAAATCACGGATTAGGGTTACATTATATATTCTCTATTTCTACTGTATGACATCACTGATTCAGTGTTTACAATTCTAAAGCGTTCTGCATAGATTTCAGAAGTGGCAGACAAAAAAATTGACAGGCCGGTATAAATGTCCAGTGACCTGCCACAGTGGCAGGTGATGAAAAGTTTTATATTCAGACACTGGTTGTATGTCAACACTGAACTTGTGGTATTATTAAGTTATATTATAAATTAACTCATCAGAAAAGTGACCAAACTTTAAAAAAATCATAAACAAATACATTTATGTAATATATATAATAATTTGTTGGTTTTGCAGAAACTGACACAGAGTCTGCGCAGCCAGACACCCACCAGCTCCCCATTATCTTCACCCAGTAAGCTTGGAGACAGATTCATTCCAACCAGAGCGGGGGCAAACTGGAGCATCAACTTCCACAGGATCAATGTATGAACAGTTTGTTGGTACATTCGTTGAGGAGTGTGTCTGTGCTTTTGCAAGATAAAAGTAATATTTGTATAGTACATGACAAAAGTCTAAAGGTTATAGTGTGTTTAGGTGAAGTTGATTACCGTATGAATGTTCTGAACTACTAGTGTCTATAGCTCAAATTAATGACTGTATCTTTGTGTTTTTTAGGAAAATGAGAAGTCACCAAGTCAGAACAGGAAAACAAAGGATGCCTCTTCTGATAACATTAAAGGTAAATAAATCTTGTAAAGGTTTTATTTTGCTACTTCTATTTCTTGCATATGTGCACCCAGGATTGTAGTTTTGTGCTTGTGTTTTAAATAATATTTTTGTGCATGCAGCAGATGGGCTGGCCTACTCTGCTCTGCTGAAGAATGAGCTGCTGGGAGCGGGAATAGAAAAGATCCAGGACCCTCAGACAGAGGACCGGCGTCTACAGCCATCGACTCCAGAAAAGAGAAGTCTCTTCAATGTATGGACACTTCATCTCATACTCCATTTGTGTTAAATTACAGTATATAACATATTGATCGTACAATGTCAGAACAGACACACATACAATATGCTCTCGGAGTCTTGAGTGAGGGTAAAAAACAATATCAAAGAGTATAATACCACTATTAAGTCAGTGTACAGTTTTTCTTCAGTGTATTATGTTATTTTAATGAAGCTGGTAGACAATATGAAAGTCTCTGCCTCTGTGTTCTTTGCAGTATTCACTCAATACCAAGAGGTCGTCACCAGATGAAGGCACCAACATCTCCCCCTACTCTCTATCACCTGTCAGCAACAAAAGGTAGAAGCACTATTTTAGATCTCTCATTGTTGATCACACTGCAAACAAAGAAACGTACATTTTGGCTTCAGGGTTTTACGATCTCTGACTTTTCCTGTTGCAGTCAGAAATTGCTGCGTTCACCCAGAAAGCCAACTCGCAAGATCTCAAAGATCCCTTTTAAAGTCCTGGATGCTCCAGAGCTGCAGGATGACTTTTACCTCAACTTGGTGGACTGGTCGTCTCTCAACGTGCTCAGTGTCGGGCTGGGTACATGTGTTTACCTGTGGAGTGCCTGTACCAGCCAGGTACCGTAGAGTATTTACATAACTGAATTTGAACTGTGCATGTATATTTGTAAAAATATTTGTGTTTCTTGACGGTATTCATTACTATGCTACGCCACAGTGAATCGCTAGTTGAATTGTCTTTTCTTCAGGTAACAAGATTGTGTGATTTATCAGTGGAGGGAGACTCAGTCACGTCAGTCGGGTGGTCCGAAAGGGTAAGTACACACAGGATACTGTCAAGGTGAACTTTTGGCACAGTTAGTTTTTCTTAAAATGAAAGGATTCTTCATGTTTTTAGGGTAATCTGGTGGCAGTGGGGACTCACAAAGGCTTTGTCCAGATCTGGGACGCTGGTGCTGGGAAGAAACTCTTTGCCCTGGAAGGACACACAGCTAGAGTTGGTGAGAACATTTTTGCTGTGTTTAAACTCTGAACATGGGTTATCTTGTGCCTTAACAGCAATGCTAAAGTCACAATAACAACAAATGAACTGAAAACAAAAAAACTAGAGAGCCAAATTAACGCTTGACATTCTTGATAGGGGTGCCCTCGACCAAAGAAATTCTTAGTCGACTAACGCTCACACGATTTTGTCGACTAATCAGTTAGTGGATTTAATCGACAGATTTGTAAAACTGAGTTTCTCCATGAAGAATCACACAAGAGCACCACTTTAAATGTTGTGTTTACCAGAGATGTGCTCATAAGTCACTTGAAAATAAGTCATTCAGCATGAAAAACGCATAAAAACACAACTAATCGACTAAAGAAATCTTAGTTGACCGAGACCAAAATGACCGAATAGTCAACTAATCGACTTAGAGGGGGCAAACCTAATTCTTTATAATTGTGAACTGACATTTTAGTCAAATGTGTGACCACACATAAATGAAGCTTTACTCTGTCTCCAGGAGCGTTAGCATGGAATGCAGACCAATTGTCTTCGGGAAGCCGTGATCGTATGATTCTTCAGAGAGATGTGCGGACCCCTCCACTCCAGTCAGAGAGACGGCTGCAGGGACACAGACAGGAAGTGTGTGGCTTAAAGTGGAGCACTGACCATCAGCTGCTCGCTTCTGGTGGCAACGACAACAAGGTACAGTTGTTATTGTTATTAAAAACATGCCCCCTTCTTTGTGCATTTACTCATTGTGTTCATTAATGTTATTTGTCATCTCAGCTGCTGGTTTGGAACCACTCCTCGCTGAGCCCAGTGCAAACATACATGGATCACCTGGCTGCAGTGAAAGCCATCGCCTGGTCCCCCCACCAGCACGGCCTACTGGCCTCCGGGGGCGGCACTGCTGACCGCTGCATCCGATTCTGGAACACGCTGACCTCACAGCCGCTGCAGTGCATGGATACCGGATCTCAGGTCTGCAACCTGGCCTGGTCCAAGCATGCTAATGAGCTGGTAAGTGACTCCAGATACGCACTGTGAACAACTGATTTGATGACTTTATTCCATGAAATTATAAAGAAACAATTGTCACGAAGGACACACTTGCATTGAGAATAAGTTGATGCATGGCTTATTTCTAAGCGTCAAGACGATGCCTGTAAAAAGTTGGCATTTGTACTTAATTTATACCAGTTTGTAGAGATTTAGAATCGGTGGATTTCTCGCTTTGACAGTACTCGCATACACAACTTGACGTATTGGCAGAGGCATACAATTGCAAGGCGGTAATTCAAGTTTATTGTGAGATACTTTGGAAAATGTACCTGTTTCCACTGGAAAAAGTGTTGCCTCTTTCTGTTTTATATCTTTGGAACACAATTTAAAATATGCTTTGTTGAGACCAGTACAACTGTCAAATAACAAGACCATCACCGAGAAGATGGTGTTTGTTTGTAATAATAACATAATGTATTAATTTATTAATAGTGAATTACACAAAGCCTCCTTCAAATTATAATATTACTTTTTCTTTTCCAGGTGAGCACTCATGGCTACTCTCAGAACCAGATCTTGGTGTGGAAATATCCAGCTCTCACTCAGGTTGCCAAACTCACCGGACACTCCTACAGAGTGCTCTACCTGGTCAGTTTATCAGTTTGTGTTCTCTCTCGTGATCTTGCTGTTGGTCATGTTAACAGAAAAGCTGGCCAGAACATCTTGTGATTTTTATTCTTTCATTTTATACTAGGCAATGTCCCCGGATGGTGAGGCGATTGTGACGGGAGCTGGAGATGAGACTCTACGCTTCTGGAACGTATTCAGTAAAACAAGGTCAACTAAGGTGAGAAGGCACTTTTTGGGAACAGCATTGTGTAATCACAGACCCCCCCCTCACATCTACAAAATAATTAACCAAGTTTCTTTATCTTTCGTTTCAGGAATCTGTATCAGTTTTAAATCTCTTCACCAGGATACGATAACTTTAAGCAAATATTAAAACTCTAAAACTCTAATTTGAGTGGATCCTGGTGTCACCACTGGATAGCTCATCAACATGGTGCTAAGGACATACAGTACAATCTTGTGACATTTTTTCACAGAGGAAATGGCAGCAAGAACAACGGAGCACTTTTTTTTCATGGTAACAATTGTTTGGGAAATTATTTTTGACTTTTGTGCTCCCGTCATGAATGTAGTCTTTTTTTTTTTTTTTTTATGAAAAAAATGTATAAGGAGGATGATTTGTTTTCTATTCACAACAAGAAATTATAGGCCTTACTAAAAAATATTATGTTGTGGAATCTTAAATGTGGAGAGAGCATTTTTAGTTTTTGTTTAACTCAGGTCTTATTTATTTAACGCTGCCGTGAAATCCATTACAGTGAAAGCGGCAACGGCTTCAATGGGAAAAATGCCATTACTTATTATGACTAAAACATAAAAACTAAACATAATCACCTACTAAGGCCTTTACAGTATGTGCACCATGTTTACTGTGATCCTTAGAGTACTAAGGTTGAGAGTGGTTGGCTGAAATAATGCAGTTTTGCTCCTGTGGACAGAAAGTCTAATGCTGTGCATCTAGACATTTACTACACAGTTGATTCTTTGTAGTAAAGGAAGAAATAAAAGACGATGGAACTGAAGAACTGTTGTATATTTCCTTTTTCCAATTACTAGTATACCAAATACAATTCATTTTGCATGGTGGTGCAGTGGTTAGCGCTGTCGCCTCACAGCAGAAGGGTCGCAGATTCTAATCCGGCTTGTGGCCCTTCTGTGTGGAGCCTGCATGTTCTCCAATGTTAGCGTGGGTTTTCTCCGGTTCTCTGGCTTCCTCCCACAGCCCAAAGACATGCAGGTTGGGTTCATTGTTGACTGTAAATTGCCCGTAGGTGTGAATGGTTGTCTGTCTCTATGTGTCGGCCTTGTGATAGTCTGGCGACCTGTCCAGGGTGTACCTCGCCTTCACCCAGTGTCAGCTGGGATTGGCTCCAGTCCCCTTCGCAACCCTGAATGGGATAAGCAGTTACAGATAATGGATGGATAGATGATTGTATAAAGTTTATGCTGCTCATCTATATGAAAGAAAATATGCTGGATTCGCAACAAGATTTTCTTTTTGAGTGGTGATTTTTAGGGCTGCAACTAATGATTATTCTCATTGTCAATTAATCTGTCGATTACTTTCTTGATTTATCCATTAGTTGTTTGTTCTATAAAATGTCAGAAAATGGTTAAAAATGTTGATCAGTGTTTCCCAAAGCTTTATTATTTATTATTATTATTATTATTATTTATTATTATTATTATTATTATTATTATTATTATTATTATTATTATTATTATTGTTTATTATTATTTTAATTTTCTTTAGTAGTAAAACTAGTGAGTAGTTAGAATACTGATCCTCACTCCAGACCAGCTGGTGGCGGTGATGCGCCATAAAGTCGTTTGCCAACCGCCATAAAAAAACTCCAACGAAGAAGAAGAAGAAGGAAGTGTATCCATGACAACATCCGACTACAACCAATCAGCGGGCCGCTCGGGCTGCTGTCTCAGCTGACCGGAAGCACTGAGAACGGGCGGGAAGTTGAAAGTATTCAGAGTATTTCAGATAAAAACAATAACTTACGTGTAAAGTTATTAAAGTAAAGTCGCATCTCCCACAAGAGCGGAGTAAGTTCAGGGACTCTACTTAGCTAAATGTGGTCAAGGACTCGAGCTAACTACGCTAGTTAACTAACTGAGCAGAATAAGTAGCCTGTTGGTGGTGTTAGCTTGCTTGTTAGCTTGCTAGCTACAAGTTGTTTACTTTCTGTTGTCTGTCAGGATCACATCCATGGTCAGGATGGCGGACAGGAATCTAGTGCGGGAGTTGAAGCGTTGGGCCACAGAGGAGTTCAACCTGCCCCCGGACAGCCTGCCAAATGACAGCTATTTTAAAACGTTTGTATCAAGCTTGTCTTTTACTATCACTGTTAATACTTAAACTGTATATGCAATATAATTTTCCACTTGTGCAATTTTGTTAATAGTCTGTTTATTGTCAATACTGTATATACTGCTCCTATTTTTATACTTCCTTCTATTAAAATGGTTCATATTTTGTTACACTTTGTTTAGCTCTTTTTTACTGTTAGCTGATGCATCTTGTTTTTTGTACTATCCCCTTTGCTGCTGTACACTGCAAATTTCCCCACTGCGGGACTAATAAAGAAATATCTGATCTTATCTTATCTTATATTATATTAGATGTCCTCACAGTTGCAGCGTTGAACAAACGTAATGCTGATTATTTGTTTTCTAGGCTCTGTATCGGGACAGGGAAGCCAATATGGAAATATGTCATCCAACACGTTTATCAACAGAGGTCAGTCTTTACACCATTACACCATATAGATATAAAATTGTGTTATATCTATGCTTTACACTACTGTAACCCCTTGATCAGTTACCCATGTTTGTGTATGTCATCCCAGAGCTCACTCTGCCCCCACTTGTATGGTCAGAATAAAGCATATCATAATAATAATAATGCACGCAGTGCACTTTCATAGACTAAGCTACTGGAGTTACCCTGCACTATACTCATTTTTAACAGTCTCTTCTGCACTATATCCACTTTTTTAATAGTCGTGTATCACAGCTGTTACCCTGCACTATATTCAGTTTTAACAGTTGTCTTCATCTCCTTGTATTTTTATATCTAGTATATTTTTTTATACTTTGTACTGCTAACTTTTTACTGCCTTTTTACTAACATGTTTTGCACTATGGAACTGTGATGCTGGAAACTTGAATTTCCCTCAGGATCAATAAAGTTACTATCTATCTATCTATCTATCTATCTATCTATCTATCTATCTATATATATATATATATATATATATCATGGCATCAGATAAATGTCTTTTATCTGTAAAATAAACTGTTGTCCCACCCTCTGTACATTCTTTGAGTGGGAAGATTGGAAAATAATGGATTACAGATTCCTGACGGTTTCTGTGTTTTTCCAGGAACGTGAGGATCATGCGTGGCAATCTCCAGTGGTATCCTTTCTGGCCCTGTTTGAGGATTTTAAAGCCATCAGTGTCTGTCACTACAGTGGCCAATCAACTTCATGTGTACATTTAGGGCATTTAGTTGCCTTTATAAATGTCAGTGAGAGGCCACTTAGACAGAAGAGAGTCTGTATCTTGCTCAATACGTATTGCTGTTTGTATGTTGATGTACAGTCTCTCTGCCAGCACTTGGACACACCGCTCCTGTCATTGATTACTAAGGGTGGCATACATATGGTGGATGCTTGCAAGGAACCTTTATGCTGCATCCTGTTCCCTCTTTCTCTCTCTGTTTCCTGTCAATTGTCTACTGTGCTGTCTTGTAAATACCGCCCTCTTCCTATACGTGGTACCACTCAGTGTACACTGAATTTCCTCAGCCACCATGGCCACTCTGTGTTTCGCATTTATTCGGTAATTTCCATGACATTATGATCTTCAAGGTACAAAGTTCTTCAAGACAAAGAGGTAGGCTACAACTTGTTTTCCTTCCTTGTAGTTCATTTCTATTTCATGATATACCTGCTCGATGTAGTGCTTGATTAATCTTGAGTGATCCCACTGATGATACACAGTGTGGAATTATAATTTCAGTAAGAAAGCCACAGTTAAACTGAGATGTGTTTTTTATCTGCTGGTGTTTTTGCTTGCTCAGTTGAAGAAGGCTGAGTGCCAGAGTGAGGCTGCTAAGCAGAAAGAGCTTCAGAGGAAGATAGAGCAGCTGAGAGCTGAGATCAGTCACCTGGACTCTCAGATCAGTGGAACAGAGGAACAGTTGGCTACACAAGGTTAGTCCCATCAGACCACATTTCTCCTTCCATAGTTAAACAATATTTAAAGTGACCTCCTTCACCAGTATTTTCTATTTACTAACAGAGCAGTCCATCAGCCGCACCTGGGCCCATGTGGAGGACAGCCGGCGTAGAGAGTTGCTCCTGCAGGCCTTCAGGGAGCGCTGCATCTTGGGCCGCAAGGTGCTCTGTGATGACACGCAAAAGATCAGTGGTCACTGCCAGGCACTGGAGCAAATTACCAGGTAAAGTTGAAAGTTAAAGTAAAATAAAAATCAATGAAGTGAGAACATTTACACACCCGTATTAATCATGAAATACATAAGTGAGAACTGTATTGTGTGTTGCAGGAAAGCAGAGATTGAAGTGCTGTTTGATAATAAGCCTTCCAGCAGCAGTGATGGTGACAACCTCAACTCTAAAGTCGCAGCAGAGGCACAGGTCCTGGTAAGAGCTGCCTAAATCTGGTCTGCACTTTATCTAGCATATGCAGCGTTGGTGTATTGATGCTATCCACTAGTATATGTTTCAGTCAGAAAAATAAAGAGTGAATAGGCCAACTCACTGACCTATATAGTGCACTATATTTACCATCCCTGATTTTAGTTCAGTGTCAAAATTCTGTGAAATGTTTCTATATAGTGCCGTCATAGTGGTAGGAGTGTCCATGGCATGTACACTACTTTCTGCTAACAACTAAACAATGCAATGGTCCGCAGTTATATGACTCTACATCAGTCATGAGTGTCCAAAATCTCAATTTACAGCTCACTATAGAGTAAACTACTGAGTATATACACTATTATACAGCGATCAATGAATGAGGGAGTGATTTTGGACACACAATTTCATCTTATTTGGGAAACAGCTATGGATTACTGCTGGTCATTTCAATTTCATAGTTCTACAGCTGGAGGAGGTGCCCACTGATTTGACGAAAAAACAGTTGAAATCTACATACAGTATTTTGGAAGAAGTTATACCAGTTGATCAGCAATTATTTACACAAATCTGACTAATTTAGACCAAGATGCCCATGATATATCAGCTGCTGACTGAAGGAAATGATTGAATTTGTTTGCATTATTTTTTCCCGTTAGCGTGAAGTGAGAGAGCTGTGTGACGACAGGGTCCACTTCTATCAGTCTTTACAAGAGAGTGAACTGAAAACAGTGCACTCTGCAGCCAAACAGTAAGAACTACAGTTGATACAGTCTATCAGAATATTGGCATTTTTTTTTTCTTGAATTAATCACTTCTCTCTTTGTTTCCTCTTAGTATGACACGTGAACAAAGGACTGCTGTGTTTCAGTACTGGCTGAGTGCTGTGGAGGTCGGTGTATTTTGATCATATTTCCCTACATATTTTGGTACTTGTATACTGTAAATTTTCACTTTGAATTAACTTGTTGTTGCTTGTCATGTCATCAGAACATGTTGGGTGGTTATCCTCCGAACCACGTCCTCTCAGCATTGGAGTATTTAGCTTCCAGAGAGCAGAAGGAACTAGAGGAGAAACTCGCCTCTCTGGATGTGACACAGGATGTGACAGCTCTACAGTAAACTTCAATGTTATAATAATGATCTCTCTTCCTTTAAGACTTTAAAAGCCCCAACGTTTTCAGTGTTTATTTATGTAGCATTTTAATTGCAGGTTCCGCTACGAAAGCAATCACCTACTGGACATGTCAGCAGAAGAGGATAATGAGTTGCCATCGGTTAAGACCCTCTTAGAGGTGCTTAACACAAACACACACTGTAATGTAATATTCAGGGAGTGCACAGTAGCAGAGGAAACATGTTCATGTGTTTAAAACATCATTTGTGAGTAAAACAATTTTATTTGTTTGTTGTTTCCAGGATGCTTGGGAAGAGGTGGAGCAGAGTTTGGTGGAACTGGCCCAGACTCGCTCCAGAGTCCAGCAGCTCCAAAACCAGCTGCAGGACCGCAAGAAGAAAGCTGAGCAGGAGGTGTCTGGCATCGCAGATGAGCTACACAACGACTCCTTGGCACTGTAAACAGCAGACTCACTTTAGAGATTGTTGATGAGTCATGAAATCAGTGTATTGCCGCAGGAATAATATTTTAGTGTTATAATAGGAGCTCATCAAGGCTTTTTAAGATTGAACAATTTCTTTCTTTCTCAATTAAATCTCATTCTTTGCTCGTGTTCTATCTTTATTTTGCGCTTGCATTTGCAATAAATTTGTTGCTAACCAAAAATAGCCCATAGTCAAATTAGAGACTGAAGGGATCCGGGTGAATGAAAATCTTGTCTTAAAACATTTACTTTGTTGCCGACAGGTCAGCTCTAGAGGTGGAACTTCAGTGTGTGATGCAGGCGGCAGCCAGGGATCATATCAGAGACCGGTGTATCCAACTGGACCAGCATGCCAGAAGCCGACAGGAGGCACTTAGGAACCTCCACAGCCAGTGGCAGAGCATCCTTGAATTTAGACAACAAGTGGTGAGAATGAATTGACAATATGAGACCTCTCATAACCTACTGCCAGTGTTACTCCTGGATAAAGCATTTTCTACATGTTTCAAAATATATTAGTAATTATTTAAGAAAATGTGGACTGTAGAGCGGCATGTAGAGCAGAGGTTTTTAAACTGTGAGGGGGGCTCCAAACAGTTTCAGTGGGGGTGGGCTCAGTGAATGTTGGGTTAAAGAGATAGTTCAGACATACAGTAGTTTGGAGGATTTTTTATGTTTTTCCCACTTTCCCAGAGTCAGAAAGTAATAAATGCCTTTAGGACAGACCTTTTTTTAATCTTTTGTTGTAGTCTGAAGTTATGTCAAACAGCAATATTAAGCCATTTTGGCTCAATTGTTGAGTGTCTATGGGGTCAAATAACATAATCATGATCCCATTGGCATCCAAAAATTGAGCAAAACTAAGCAAGCAAACTAAGGGGGGTAAGCTTTGTCTGAGGGGAGGCCTACAGTCTCAGACTTTGAAAATCCCTGGTCTAGAGGATTTGGTTCTGTGTGTTGTTAACGATCTCTAGATAAACTTCTTGATTTGCCAAACCTTTTATGAATTTAAAATGCAGAGGCATCAGTATTTCTCAAACATATATATATCACTAAACATGTTCTGTTGTTGCGTCTCTCCAGGTTCTCAGACAGGAGCATATCAGAGGTCTAATTAAGGGGAACTCCACAGCCAAGACGGAGCTGATTCGTCTGCACGCAGAGGTGGGGAAATTCTCCATCTATGATACTGAAGTAGAGGGATTATTATAAGATTTGCTTTAAGATTATTGTTTTGGTCTCTTTAAGCTAAAAAATATTTTCCACAAAAAAAGCTATTTCTTTTGAACATCTCTTGAGGATTTCTGTCCCTCTGTCTTATTTCAGTTACATGAATTCGTCCGGGGCAAACTGGTGCCACAGTTTGAAGTTGTCACCACTGCAGCCGGCAATCAGAGGAGCTCCATTTCCAAGGAGGCCAGACAGTTGGGAACGATTTCGCTTCTTGCTCTGGACCGTAGGACTGTTGAAGGGTAAGAACAAGTTGCCTGATACTTGAAGGAGTTAACCTCAGTCATTCCACATTGTTTCTGTTGTTTCAGAATGCAAAGAATCCCTTCATCGTGGTTGTCCATCCATCGCTTGCAGTCCCCGACCTTCAGCAGCTTGTGTCAGAGTCTGGCATTCCCACTGTATAGGGTGAGTCTGGGCATATGATGCATCAGTCTATTGTAACAAAAATGAAATCTCCTTTTTTTTGGCTTCTTGCTCTGGGCAACAGATATAGTGTTTTGGCTGTGGCTCAGAGGTAGAGCAGGTCAATTAGTGGACAACCCGCTCTACCTCTCAGCCACAGAGGTCTAGCAAATGGAGACAATGCAGACAATAAAGTTCAACAATTTTGTTAAATTTATTAAGTTGTTGTATTTTATCAGATGCAAAAAAAAAAGAAAACATGATTTCAGCATTATATATTGGCTCTAAATATCGGCATCGGCCATTGAAAGACCCATATTGGTTGACCACTAGTTGATGATTCTATTTAAAGACAATTAAGTAATATGTTAGCTATATTATTATTAGCTATAATCTTGTAATGGTTAAACCTATGAAACTATGCAGGAGAAAAGTATTTCTTATTATTTTTTAAATGGTAAAAAAATGATATGATCATTAATATGCATTTCAAATATTCTAAAAAAGTGATACAGAACAGTTGATTAACTGTACAAAAGACCATTAAATTGTGTTGTCAAAGTGGCAGACCATTGATGCGTCACTTTGCATGTGACATTTGCCCGGGGACACTCGTTACATTCCTATAAAAGTTGTGCTAGCAACTGCTGAAGTTCACACTGCTCCTTAAACGTCACATGCCCAGA
This sequence comes from Sebastiscus tertius, assembly GCA_916701665.1. Taxonomy (NCBI): domain Eukaryota; kingdom Metazoa; phylum Chordata; class Actinopteri; order Perciformes; family Sebastidae; genus Sebastiscus; species Sebastiscus tertius. The sequence continues at coordinate 16,219 of CAKAOH010019783.1, read as the reverse complement.
GTGGTTTCGATTAGCGAGCTGACTGCCAATGCCAGTTCTTGACCCTAGTCCTCTCACCAGCGGAGCTGATAAAAATATTATCCATGAAAATTAGTTTTACTGCACAACTGGCACAACACCAACAGTCTGGTACTGTTGTGAATTAGCTTTTTAAGGATATCTGCTGGTCTTACAAACACTCACTGTGTAATTTTTTCCCCCTTTATATAAGTTTAATTTCATGGAATTTCTTCACCTTTGCATCTTTCTCCAACTTTAAATTTTCTCCTCCTTCTTAAACTTCAGGCTCCAGAGGAGTTGTGGTCCCAGGCGCGTTCCCAGCAGCTTGAGTTGCGTTTTCTCCGTCAGTTACTGCAACTTCACTCTGCTACTTCGCAGAAAATACAGAAGGAAACAGAGTTGCTGCATGCATCTGATCAAAAAGGTAATCAGAGGAACCCATCAAGAGTGAAGCTTTTATCATGCTTAAGATACACAATAAGAGGTGCTGTATTTGGCTGTTTGTACACATATTGTATATGATATGTATATGATGTAGAATGTATGTTCCCTGAGCAAAAATAAGTTTTAAAAATTATTATAAACACAAAAAAAACTACTGTTTGTCTACACTGTGCCTCTTAGCTCTGCTGTCCAAAGTCATGGAGGAGGATCAGAAGCTTCTGGAGTCTATGGTACCGAGGGTCAGAGGCCTCACCCAACGCAGTGCCCAGGGCCTTTCTTATGGGGTCCAAGTCAAAACTGCCATCTCTTACTGGTGAGGCACATTTCCGAAGTAGATGACCCATTGCAAACAGACTTTGTGATATCAGCAAATATCGTATCGTTGTCCAAAGAATCGATATCGTATTGTGATGAACCTTGTGATTTACACCCCTATTAATCTAACAAATCTGTAACTCTTACTATATGCAAATATTAAGGCTGTCAAAGTTAATGCGATAATAATGCGCCAACATGTTTAACGCAACTAATTTCTTTAACGGATTAAGGCAACTTGCGATTTTTAGGTTGTAGCGGGCTCCGTTTTAAAGCTAGAGTGAAGATACTGGCATAATAACGCTTCAAACTTGTGCTAAATTTTGCCGTGGAAAAACTGTTATGGCCATTTTCAAAGGGGTTCCTTGACCTCTGACTTCAAGATATGTGAATGAAAATGGGTTCTATGGGTACCCAGGAGTCTCCCCTTTACAGACATGCCCACTTTATGATAATCACATGCAGTTTGGGGCAAGTCGTAGTCAAGTCAGCACAGTGACACAATGACAGCTGTTGTTGCCTATTGGGCTGCAGTTTGCCATGTTATGATTTGAGCGTATTTTTTTATGCTAAATGCAGTACCTGTGAGGGTTTCTGGACAATATTTGTCTTTGTTATGTTGTTAATTGATTTCCAATGATAAATATATACATACATTTGCATAAAGCAAGCATATTTGTCCACTCCCTTGTTGATAAGAGTATTTAATACTTGAGAAATCTCCCTTTTAAGGTACATAGTGAACAGATAAAAAATGTGTGATTCATTTGCGATTAATCGCGATTAACTGTGGACAATCATGCAATTAATCATGATTAAATATTTTAATCGATTGACAGCCCTATCAAGTATGTTTAATTTTGTCTAATATCTTTCTTATACATTTCTCTTGTATTGTTCTTTCACATAACTAAGTGTAAAAAAATAGGCTTTGTCATATTATTCCAAGGGACATGCATGAGGGGCTCCCTAGTATATTCTCTATATTGTAAGGGGTCCATGGCTAAAACAAAGATTGAGGTGGTTTAGATAAATGTGTTTAAACTGCAAATGTGTTATCTGATAATTAGTTATTTTGGATTTATACCTTCAGTGAGGAGTTATGGGTCTGGTTTGCTGGTTAACTTGTTCTGTTTTGTGTGTTCATACCTTTAGGTGGGATCTGCCGGCCCAGCATGTCCTACCTGAGGTCAGTAAAGGAGGACTGACCTTTCAACAGTGGCTAGACAGGTGGAAACTTGCTGCCAAAGCCTCTTAGGACACCTCATCGTTTTAGAAAATAAACTGTGGGAAAGAAAGTTTGTAAACTTGTGTTTGGTCGATTATTTCTCTATTGTTGCAATGCTAATTGGCATTGTATTTTACATGGTTGGAAAGCCTGTTTATTTACCTTCACAATGATGTCCAATTTGTAAGGATCATGCATTTATTCATTTAATACACCGTCAGGAGCCTCAGTAGGGTGGAAGATCCATACGCAGCCACAACAGCCTGGCACCTCCTCCTCATGCTGGTCACCAACCTGGTCACACATTGCTGTGGGATGGCGTTCCATTCCTCAACCAGGATTCGTTGCAGGTCAGCCAGCGTGGTTGTGTTGGTCACTCTAATGCGTACAGCACGCCTAAGCTGATCCTACAAGTGTTCAATTGGGTTGAGGTCTGGTCTTTTGGCAGGCTGTTCCATTCTCTCTACTCTAAGTTAGGTGCCAGATTGTGGAGATATGGGATCGCCACTGGTTGCAGAATCTCATCCCGATATCTCCCTGCATTGAGATGGCCTTCAATGATGACGAGCCTTGTTTTGCCAGTGAGGGAGATGCCCCCCCCACACCATGACACTGCCCCCACCAAAAGCTCTTACTCCATCGGTGCAACAATCAGCATAGCGTTCTCCACCTCGTCTCCATACTTTGACCCTGCCATCCAACTTTCTCAGACAGAACCTGGACTCATCACTGAACATGACATTCCCCCACATGTTCAAGTTCCATTGTCTGTGTTGTCGACACCAGCGCAAACGGGCCTGACGGTGAAGGGCAGTCATTGCAGGCTTCCTGGTAGCCTTATGAGAATATACTGTTTATCATTGGCAGAGCATTTTGGACATTTTTTCTTGGGCGCTACCCACATAATCAGCTGTGCTGCTCATCCCACAAATGCATGATCCTTACGAGTTGGACATCATTGTGAAGGTAAATAAACAGCCTTTCCAACGATGTAAAATACAATGCCAATTAGCATTGTAACAACAGAGAAATAATCCACCAAACACAAGTTTCCAAACTTTTTTTTCATAGTTTATAAAGGAGATCCTTTACGGCACCTTTCTGTGGCTAAATGCTACTGTAGTTAAGAAAATGCACACTTCTTTTTTTCTGTTTTTCATGCTCATTACTCCTCTTGATGTTTTACCATCTGAAAGTCAGACAGTAGCTAGAAAGGTGGAAACTTGCTGCCAAAGCCTCTTAGGACAGAAGAAAACATAAAGGAGATCCTTTACTGCAGCTTTCTGTTGCTAAATGGCCATGCTACTGTAGTTAGAAAAAATGCACACTTTCTGTTTCTCATGCTCAGTACTGCTGTTGATATTTTACCATGTGAAAGTCAGACAGTAGCTAGAAAGGTGGAAACTTCCTGCCAAAGCCTGTTAGGACACCTCATCGTTTAGATTTAGAAAAACATAAAGGAGATCCTTTACTGCACCTTTCTGTGGCTAAACGACCATGTTACCATGCTACTGTAGTTAGAAAATGCACAATTCTTTTTGTCATGCTCATCACTCCTCTTGATGTTTTTACCATGTGAAAGTCAATCACTAATAAATCATTTTTTAATCCAATTATTTGCTCATGTGTTGTCTTGAAATGCTTTTAAAAAACACACAGAAGTATGAAGCTATCTGTTTTTGCACGGAGCAACATTGTTCCTTTGTAGCAGTGAAGGGGGGAGTGGAGCAATCTGATTCTTGAGAGAGCTCAGGCTCAGCTCCTCCCATCGGTTGCGGCTGCGCACTTCAATTTTTCACTCCTTTTTTTTCAATTTTTTCACTCCTACTCTGGCTTCCGGACGCCAAGACAGACCGCTGCCGCCGAATTTAAAGAGACAGGACGATAGTTTATTTTAAATACGATAAACGGGCAACCATTGTCCAACCTTTTAGCTGCTTATTTCCCCGACGCTTCTTCTTTGCTCTCAGCTTGTTTGAATCGATGGTGATGGAGATGGAGATGGAGATGGTGATGTTTAATGAAAGTCGCAGCGAGTAGCAGCTTGTCTGTCATCAACCCTCCTCCACTCTGCTGGATTTGTCCCCGTCTCCGTCCGTTTTTTACCGCTGCTGTGTGTGTGCCGACCGAGACTGTCCAGCTCCAGCTAGTAGGCAAAGTAGAGGAGGTTTTTGCTCGCTTGGCAGGCAGGCGGAGAGGCAGGCAGGCTGGCTTCCCGACCGAGAGGAAGGTTTGTCGGCTAGCCAACAACTGGAGCTGGAGGTAACACCGACAAAAGCTTCAAGTTGTGGCTCTCTCTTTTTTCAAAGCCTCTCCTTGTGTCGCCGGGGATATAATGGCGAAGATTCAGGCGCACAACAGCAGCACCACCGCGAAGCAAATAAACCAAATTCAAGACAAGCCTTACGTTATAACACAAAAGCAAGTGCAGCAGCAGCACTTCCAGAAGCTGAAGGTAAGAAAGACCAAACGGACACACGACCAAAGGGAGGAAAAGTCTCCTCTCACACACACAAGAGAGAGTCAGAGAACCATTTTGTTCAGTTGGATTTCTCTCACCTCTCTAACCGTTTCTCTCTAACCGTTTTTCAAATCATTTCTCTAACCGTTTTTCAAATCATTTCTCTAACCGTCGAGAGTAGTGAAAGCAAACGGCTGGCTAACCGTCAGTTAGCACGCTGGCCTATTAAAAGTAATTCATTTGCTAAACAGCCACAACATGTAAAGAGACATGTAAAAGGGTTTAGATGTGGAAGCTGTGTGTATTTCATTTAATAATGGATGTCTTGAGTGACAGGCGAGTTATAGTTTCTTATTTATTTACCATGTCAATAACTAGCCCAGTGCTGTGAGTTAAACTCAAACCTTTCTCTGGTTGGGTTGTGGGAAGTTCCTCCTTGTTCGTCTTTTTTCAGCAGCAGCAGCAGCAGCCACCTCCTGAACAAAGTGGAGGACGTCAGCCAGGCTAGCCAGCCGACAACGGGCTATTTCCACTTGATTAGCAGCTTCATTATGTCTTTTGTTATCGCCGTAGTTTAGTATATTATCGCACGGTAATGTTGGTGTTGTTCTAGAGGAACCAGCTGTGTGACTATTGTGTAGATTAGTAGGTGTTGTAAGTGTTCGTTGGAGTTATTCTCGTCAGTTGTGACTGGCTGTTGTTGGGCTAACTGTTAGCTTCAACAAAACCCTCTTTATTTAGTACGAGGACTGTTTGTGACAACGCTTTTTGTGTGTGAACACATATTTTTTATGGTAACCTAAACCTTTAGCTTGTGAATAAAGAGGTCCCGGTGAACAAAAAGCTGATTGGGAGAGGGGGGTGGGGGGGCTTCTCTTGTGTATTCGGCCATTTATTTATTTATTTAGCTGTTACTTGTACAGCTTGTACAGCTAACTAGTGCATTTGTTGATATAGCACTTCAGCTGACAATGACCTACTAGCTTCAGATGAAAATACGTCCACATATAGTATTGAGGAATGCAAATATCTCAGTTTGTTAGTGGCCAATATATACTATTATTATTAATGAGACACACAAGCCATTGTCCTGTTAACCATGTTAAATATCTGACATCCTAGTAAGATCCTCACAGCACAAACAGGATGTTTGGTAAAAAAAAAAAAAAAAAAAGCTTCTCTACAGGTCCATGTGAGACTGATTGTACTTTGTTGTGCTGCATTTATATCTTTTCTCTCTCTCCCCTCTTTTTTTTTTTAGGTTGAAGATGCCTTGTCCTATCTGGACCAAGTCAAAATTCGTTTTGCAAATGATCCTGGCATATACAACAAGTTTCTCGACATCATGAAAGAGTTCAAGTCACAGAGGTATTTTACGCAAGAAGAAAGTTACTTTACTAAATTAGTTTTTAGTAATACATTTTTAATGACTGTATATTCCCTAATACAGTCTCTTGAGATGCTGAATTGCAGAGCTTGCGTGTGTAGACTTTGATCACGTTTGCAGAATATAAGTACAGAGGGTTCAACCACACATTTTAAGGCATTTATTGATAACTTGCAGATAGCACCCCACTTTAATTATCCAGCAGTTTATATTCTCTTGGGGTGACAGAAATTGTTATTTGTTACTTTTTTAAACTAAGCTGCAACACTATTTTTGATTAGGAGTTGGTTGTCTTCATGCAGCATATGAGAAAGGAAGCTAATCTTTAAATGGTAAAAGGCATTTATATAGCGCTTTTCTAGTCTTCCGACCACTCAAAGCGCTTTACACTACAGAATGTCAGCATTCACCCATTCACACACACACACATTCATAGACTGATGGCAGAGGCTGCCATGCAAGGTGCCAACCTGCTCATCAGGATCTAATCTAAATACTCATTCACACACCGATGGCACAGCCTTTGGGAGCAATTTTGGGGTTAAGTATCTTGCTCAAGGACATATATACATTTGACAGGAGGAGCCGGGGATCCCTGCTCTACCTCGGAGCCACAGCCGCCTCTTTATTTGCCTCTGTCATCCACTCCACTAATACAGTATATCTGTGTCTGCCTTGTTCTCTTGAATAGCATTGACACACCGGGGGTGATAAACCGTGTGTCGCAGCTCTTCCACGGACACCCGGACCTCGTCTTGGGCTTCAATGCCTTTCTACCACCGGGGTATCGGATAGAGGTCCCCAAGAATGGGGTGGCTTTCCTCCAATCTCCGTTCTCCACACAGGTGAGATACTATTTACCACTGAAGTTGATACATTCTCAAAACCAGTGCTTTATTTATCTTCAGAGCTATGAAACTTTCAGCAGGTGCATCATTACAAACTCACGGTGTGCTGAAAGTCACAGTATGTTGAACTTTTAAATTCTTAAGAGGAAACAGGTTCGTTTCTTCTGCACTGAATTTCAATTGGGTGCTCTATTTTAAATTGATCCCAAGGTTTCGAAAGAGCCAAAATATGCCATGCTGAATTGTACACGTACACTCCAGTTTATTTATCATAAAGTTGAACCAACACCCAATTAAATCAGTTTCAACATAAAATGAACATTATAACTTCATGAAGTAAGGATTTAGTACAGGACTGTTGTATTAGACTTTTAGCGGGGTGTACCTAATAAACTGGCAACCGAGTATATGTAATGTGTATAGAAAATGTGTGTAGGTGGGTATCTCTCCTAGACAGTTTGATAGATATTTAAACACATCGACTACAATTCAATATATAAAAAAAGATACAGAGTAAGTTTGTATTGTTTTGATGCACTGTGACTCAAAACTGACCTGATTCCGTTCACATTTGGTATGATTTCATATTTTATTTATACATTAATATAAGTGTTTTGGCTTAAAAAAAATCATAAAGAATGCAGAGATCAGTTTCAAGTTTCGGTTTCACGTGTAGCACGTCCAGAGGACTTTAAGGTGCTTTTCAAGATGAACAAATAGTCCCAGATAAGAATGTTCTTCGGTCATTATTAGACAGGCAACAAGCCAGACTGGATTTTAATATACCTTTGGTGCCTAAAAACATTTGTCATCTAAAAAAAACTATTTTTTTATGTCAAGAACCAAATGCCAATGACGTTTTCTTCTCTGAGAGATTTTTGAAAATTGGTCCAGTATTGAGGGAGAGCGCGGTAACTGGCAGCCGCAAAATAAGCTGCGAGGGCAAATGAGCAGCGTCACTGACAGGCTCAGATTGTTATTAGAAGTGTCTGGCAACATTACGGAAAGGACCCTACAGAGAAATAAAATGTTTTTCCTTTAGTGGTCCTTATCTTTAGCTTGCTCCGGTCTGTTTGTTATTGTGTCCAAGTCTCGCACAAGAAGTCTCGTTGTAAAATCTGAATATCCGTATACTCTGATTTAAATAAATGCGGGCCACCATCGAATTAAAAGACCTCATCCACATTGTTGAAATCATCTAAATATTCAACCATAACATTGTAAATCTTTTAGATAACACTAAGCTAAGCTTTCTGTACTCCAACACAACAAACTCTGCTCGTCTGCCACTCACGTTTCCACCATGGATGTATTCAACTATTCCACTGTTGTCTTCCAGCAACACGTCACCTCGCCAGGTTTCAGAACAAGACTTTTCCTTGAGTCCGACTCTCTCCATAATGTCAGACACTTATGATAACAATCAGAGCCTTTTATGGCAAAAACAAGCACTTTTAGTTGATGTAAATGACGGTGCTAGCTTGCCCCAATATCCCCATATTGCAACCCGTGAGCGGCTGCCGTCTACAGCGTTCTCTCTCAACACTGGACCAATTTCAGAAATTGTTGTCCCTATTAGTCAGTTATACATAAAACATTGGAAAATAGGGTCCAGGTTGTACCCTTTTCATTGTTAATTTAAGGGAAAATCCCTCCATGTTTACTATATAGTGCACTGTACTTACTGTCGGCCATTTTATTTTGAGTGTTTGAACTCTGAGTGTCAAATTTATGCACTATATAGGGCCCTAAAGTTCTCACAATGCAATGGGAAAAGTGTGTCAACTACTTTCTGCTAACAATCCCACAATGCAATGCTCCACATTTTATAGATGTGAAAAGATACCATTCATAAAATTGTTTTGGTTGCTGAGAGTTGTAGTTTTTCTTAATTTCCATCCTGGTCCACCTCAAATAATTTGACAATTTACTGCTCACTAGAGAGTTTATTATGTAGGAAGTGGTGAATGTATAAACGAGGAAGTGATTTTTGACACAACCACTGAGACAAGCACAGTTCAAGTGTTTAAATTTTTTTTTAACATTAACATTGCTTAACCACCATCTGGGCTGGCATTTACTGGCATATATTATTCCCCAAATCTTATTTGAAGTAAACAACTTGAGTTAGTTAAATGAATGCACCTCTAACCATGCAGCTTCTTCCTTCTTCATCTGTCCAGGTATCCCCAGGCCAGCAGGGGAAGAGTGTCACCACCTCTGCAGTGACCGCAACCTCAGGGAGTGCCACTGCTGCCAACATTGAAGCTGGACCTGCCCAGACCAGCGAAGTCAAGGCGGCCCCATCAGAGTCCCTATCGTCATCGACCCCAGCAGGACCTCCAGAGCCTCCCAGCAGGCTTTCTCTCCCCCTGACTAGCAGAGAGAGCCAGAATCAGGCGACCACCTCGTCTGTATCGCCACCTGCCTCGGAAACGAGCCCCGTAGAGTTTGACAGTGCCATCAGCTATGTAAACAAGATTAAAAACCGTTTCCTGGATCACCCAGAGATCTACAGAGCCTTCCTAGAGATCCTTCACACATATCAGGTACTGTGGAGATAAAATGTGGTGATTTAAGTTGCTTTTTAATTGCATATTATGATATAATAATAGGCAATGTAGGTTTTCTTACATTCCTCCTATTCTACCTCAAAGATTTTACTGTTCTTGTAGGGTTTTAGCAAAGCAGAGGTCTCACAGCACTGTTATTCTGGTGATAATATCAGTCCTTTCTAAATGGCTATATGATATTTTAAATAAAAATTGAACAAGTCATTAAAGGTAATAGTTTAAGTGTTTTTGTCTAGGAGCAAATTCCTACAGCAGCCTATTCCTTGGTGGACAGTTTGTGTCTCCTGCACCAAGACTATGACCGTCATGTGTAGTCAGGCCAAAGAATTTCAGCTTGGCTCTTCTTTTTATTAAATTAAGTTTGATTCCTCCCCTCTGATCACCATTTTCCTTGTACCACCCCACAGAAGGAGCAGCTGGAGGTGAAGGAGAGTCGAGGCAGCCGAGGCAGCAGTGGGATGACTGAAGATGAGGTGTTTTCTAAAGTTGCCAGTCTTTTCAAGGGGCAAGAAGACCTGCTGGCTGAGTTCGGGCAATTCTTACCTGATGCCAAGAGATCATTGGTCAGTAAAGCAGCAGACGGAGATAAATAATGTAAAAAATCAAAAAGGTCGTCACAAAATCAGTGGTCTCTGCACAAAAAACAATAGTTTTTCTTGTGTATTTTAACACACATCACAAGAGAATTGCTAATGACATGTTTTATGTTCATGCTACAGCTCAGAAATGTATTTATACTTAGTCAACGTATTGCAAAATAAGTGCTTTTTATTCAACATTGTTTGAATACAGTAATTCAAAGTGCAAGTCCAAAGTAAAGTTGAAACAATTTAGTAGATTAGTAATTAGTACCAATAGAACATTCATTGGCAACTATTTTCATAATTGATTTATCAAGGTTAGGTCATTTTTTTTAAGCAAAAATGCCAAAAAAAAAACCCACTGGCTTTTGCTCCTCAAATGTGAATATTTGCTGTGTTTTTTAAAGTCTTTTATGAAAGTAATTTTCAAGGACTGTCGGTTGCACAAAACAAGCTATTTTGATATATCAACTTGGGCTGTGGGAAATTGTGATGGGCATTTTTCACTATTTTCTGACACTTTGTGACACTTTTCCTTCATCTTCTGTAGTTCACAGGGAGCTCCCTGACAGGAGGGAAAGAGCAGCTGAAAAGGCCGGACGACGAGGACTTGATATCCAAACAAAACAAAAAGAGGCCCAGACCCATCCTACTGCAGCACATGTCCCCACTGCTCAAGGTAAACTCTCAATTTAGAATAACCGCCTCAGGAAATACACAAGTGTATGTATACACATGTCCTTGAAAAGGTTCAACTCTTTGTATACTTCCTAAAGCAACGATTCAAAAGCTTAAACTACAATAACTTTAAGTAATATACATATAAAATAATTCATTTCTTTTTTCATTTAGAAGAAAATGAAGTATTCCTGTACCAAAGATCAGTCCTTTGCTTCAGTTGGCAAACATGGAGTCTTAAGAGAATTCTCCTTCTTTGATAAGGTGAGACATCAGTTTCCATGGCGGTGATGATGATTTTCTTTATTCCTAGGTTCATACAGTTCTTTTAACTCACTGCCAATGTTTTTAATGTCTTAACTTCCCTGTCCACCCACTCATTATTCAGGTTCGTCGCCTTTTTAAAAGCCAGGAGGTGTATGAGAACTTCCTGCGCTGCATCGCCTTGTTTAACCAGGAAGTAGTTTCGGGAGCGGAGCTGCTACAGCTAGTCACTCCTTTCCTGGGGTGAGTGGATGGAAAGATGGTTGAGCTGAATAAATGTGTGAATTGGTTGGATGAAATCAGAAAAATGGATCCAGTAGCTACAGGGAGTTGAAGTTAATAGCTGGTCTTGTAGAAGAGGCATACTGGTATTACTGCAGGGGGGGCAACCACTGTTAAAAATGTTGACATGTATAAAAGGCTTTCAGGACCATTAAACAATTTTTAAAGGTATATGCAAATGGTACTGGTATGATCATTACATATGGAACTTATGTGATTTTATCAATTATGGACCAAACTGTGTCAAAAAACTAAAATTAACATGACATAATGCAGATTTTTATTCATATTACTTCTCTTTGGTAGGATTATTTTTGATGGAGCATTTTTTGATCAGCTGTTGTTCTCCTGATATATCTCTCATTCATGATTTCATCCATCTCCTTCCAGGAAGTTTCCTGAACTGTATACACAGTTCAAGTCATTTCTGGGGGACAAAGAGCTCTCTCATGCTGTGTCAGGGCTGTCGGATCGCTACATGGAGGGGGGAGGGGGCAGAGAGGTGGATTATGCATCATGCAAACGCCTGGGGTCCAGCTACAGAGCACTGCCCAAGACCTACCAGCAGCCTAAATGCAGCGGGCGCACTGCCCTATGCAAGGAGGTAAACCCCACTTTAAGTTTCCTGAAGAGTTGTCACTAGATCAGTGTGTTGCTTAAAGGTGACATGTGGAGCTTTCTTGTAAACAAAGTTTCTGTTTACATTCAGTCTTACTCACCAAAGTGCATTGTATTTATCCTTGAGGTCTGTTGAATTGATTTCCTTCCTCATAAAACATTTGCAAAGCAGATTTTACTTAAAAGTTTGAAACATGCATTGTTTACATCCATGTTTACATTCTAGCAGTCTTCTTCTTCCCTGCCTTTTGCTGACATATTGCTGTTTTCTAGCGTAAATGTTGTAAATGATAGGGCTGTCCTCGACCAGAGAAATTCTTTGTCGACTAACACTCTTTCGATTTTGTCGACTAATCTATTAGTTGATTTAATCGAGGGATCTATAAAACTGAGTTTCTCCACAAAGAATCACACAAAAACACCACTTTAAATCTTGTGTTTACCAGAGATGTACTCATAAGTTTCTTGAAAATAAGTCATTCAACATGAAAAAAACATTAAAAAATGAAATATGAAATATTTTCCTATGAAAAGGATTTTCCCATTGATGATTTTACACTTTGTCTGTGTGTGTGTATAGGTGTTGAACGACACCTGGGTGTCATTTCCCTCTTGGTCAGAGGACTCCACCTTCGTCAGCTCAAAGAAGACTCCTTATGAGGAGCAGCTGCATCGCTGCGAGGATGAAAGATTTGAGGTGCGTACATCCTAACAAAGATTATATTTACACTTCTTGTAGCGCAGGGAGGTTTGTATAAACATCACAACTTACTCAATGTATGTTTTTGTCTTCTTGTGTCCCTGCTCTCGTAAAAGAGGAGATAATAAGCTTTAACACAGCACTTTGGCACTACATTGTATTTGATGGCTGCCCCTTTTAAAGCTCTGTGTCTGTAACTCTGAACTTTATAGCTGGATGTGGTTCTGGAGACAAACCTGGCCACCATCAGGGTGCTAGAAAGCGTCCAGAAGAAGCTCTCCCGTCTTTCCCCAGAGGACCAGGACCGATTCAGATTAGACGACTGCCTGGGCGGCACCTCTGAGGTCATCCAGCGTCGTGCTGTGTATCGTATCTATGGTGACAAAGCCCCTGAGATCATCGAGGGACTGAAGAGGAGTCCTGCTACCGCTGTGCCTGTGGTGCTTAAGAGGTCAGGACTGTCTTTTTATTTCAAATTTCTTCACCGGTTAAACGTTCAATGGAAGAAAGTCATCGTCTCTTTCGTTTATGATCTCGATGTGCATGTACTATTATCATTAGACATATTTATAGAATGCTAATTTTCTTGTTTATCAACATTGTGAATATGTAATGGAGATTGCTGTTTGCAGTTAGACAGCACATTTAATTTACATTACCAGCAGGAAGGTTTAACTGATTGACAGTATGATGGAAACCTTGATTTGCTGACAGTCCTTGTATCAACAGGCAGTGATTTCTGCCAACAAAGGTGAACTATAGCAGCAAGAGCTGTTTTAAATAGGTGTTTGTGTATTCAGTGTTAGGGGTGGGCGATATGGCCAAAGTCTTCAATCACGGTATATGTAATTGTATGTCATGGTAACGGTTTATATCACAATATAGTAATTGTTCTGTAAATTTAATTAAGAAATGGTTTAAAATAACCATACCGTACTTCATCACATTTGATTATTTTCTTCTTTTATTTGGAACTTCTATATAAACAGAAACAACTTGCCTCACATGAGATAACACTTGAGTTAAAAACAAATGACTCAAAACAGTAAAACTAAAATTCTTTTAAAATAGAAGCTTTAAGGTTCCTGAGAACAATCATTTCAAGTGTTACAAGTTTTAAAGGTGCTAAATGTGATATCCAGAACATTAATATAGCAGCAAACAGCTATTTTCTATGTAAAGATATAGAGGAGTAATGTCTACCTGAGTAGAGAATGAAGTCACTTTCCGTGTGTGTGAGTTTCTCTGTGCTTTGTCGACATCGCCGGGCCGGCTGCACATGCTTTCAGTGCATGTTCGTACATATGAGCGTGCCCCACTGGCTAGCTCACGGCCGCCACTCTGCACTGTTCTCATACAGCGTTCACAGTTGATAACGCTGTCCCGACCGATAGCGTTATCAGGGAAGCATAGCGGCGACCCTCCGGTTCCCCCCCAGGTAAACACTGTTTTCTCTGTCAGTACTTTGGCACAGTGTTTGCACTGTTAGCGCTAATGCTGTCGTCATATTGAGAGGCAAAGAAATGCTCTTAAACCTGTATTTAACACCTTTAAGGTTAACACGTGTATTTTAGAGTATACCAAAAGAAAAAAAAAGACTTGACCTGTCCTGTAGGATTTGTTCATCTTTCATTTAAAGGCTGACAAAACAAATCTCTACCAGTCGACACATTTCTAGCGTCGCACGGTATACACTGTCATATTGCCCAACCCTATTCAGTGATCTGTACCTTGGCACATGGATATACGTGTTTTACACGTGGCAGGTTTTCACATAAAGAATGCATCATGAAAAACTGACATGTTCCCTCCCACAGATGCATTAACCCTTACAATCAAACTGCCATGTGTACATGCAAGTTCAGTGACAGACATGGTAACGTAACACATTTAAATACGTGGCCGTGTTTTGTGAAGTATCTACATTAAAGGTGTGTCTTCCTCTACAGGTTGAAAGCCAAGGAGGAGGAGTGGAGAGAGGCCCAGCAGGGGTTCAATAAGATTTGGAGGGAGCAGTACGAGAAGGCGTACCTGAAGTCCCTCGATCACCAAGGAGTCAACTTCAAACAGAATGACATGAAGGCCCTGCGGTCGAAGAGTCTCCTCAATGAGATTGAGAGCGTCTATGATGAGGTAAAAACTTTCTTCCCGTCTGCCATCCCAAAACTAGAGCCCTCATAATATGCAAAGATAATCAGCTGCAGAGTGTCACATTACATTTATGTATATTTTTTGGGCTAGGTTGTAGAGTATACCAGAGGCTGGACACATAAAAATTGTTCATTATATTTTAACTGTTAATGAGCAATTTAACATCCCGTTTTCATCTTGCGATATAATCCCTTCTCATTTTCAAAAAATGCATTCAAACCCAGAGCCCACCAAACAAAAACATCACCTTACTCTGGTGTTTTATTTATTGGATGATTGTTGATACTCAGCATTCATTTAAGCAAACAATTCTTTCCTGGTTTCCTTGTATAGTTGAGCTTTCCAGTTCAGTCTTGACCTTGGAAACAGTAGTTGACATAACAATCTCAACTCAAGACATAATCACAAGAATCAATCAGAAGTTGATGATTATAATCAATCTGCTGATGAGGATGGTGCGATATGATCGAAAGCTCTAGAACAAGCAAGCAACTCTCGTTTCTCAATTTTGTGCCTCCTCGCCTCCTCGCTCCTCCGGTTTATGACCAAGGAGGGTGAAAAGAGGAGATATCATGTGTCACCATCGCATCATGTTATTGGGGTACAACACATGTGCCGTCTGCACTCGCCCAAATTGAGCCAATAGGAAATGCATGACCTTGTTTGTGACCCGGAAATCGATCTCAGCCCTCTATCTTGAAGGACGTCCCAATTCCTAAAATGCATCTTGAGGAGCGAGGACGGAGGCTTGCAGAATGAGCTATAAGTGAGGTTACACCGGTGTATCCTTTGCAGAAGGCTTTTCGGCACATGTGACGTATAAGAGAGGCGTGACGCACAGCTGGAATAATCTCAAACCATGGCAGGACTCTACAAATATAATTGTTCCTTTTTGTATTCATAAGTGGTATTTATTTAGGATGATCAAACGCGCATCCAAACCTTCTGCCCTTCACCGCTTGTGTAGCACCTCGTAAGGCGCTGTTCTAACCACATTCCTTATATATAACCTTTATTTGACTAGGAAGTCATAGAACTAGAACTGAATAGAACTGGCCGAGACAGGGTCAAATAGCAGCATCCAATACATAACAAGACAACAACATTAAATCACGGCAGCAACACTAGGTACGACAAAATGCATCACATCATACAGAGTGTTAACAAGGCAGCATGTTGGTCATGTGGGTCATGTGTTGGTTTTGCAGAAATACAAACTTCCGGCTTAAGTAAGTAGGAAATTTGCCAGAGGTGATCTTGTAGACTAAAATGTACAAATGTTGTAACCTACGCAAAGTGAGGGATGACCATCCTACCATGTAGTATAAGGTACAATAATCGGTCCTGAAGCTAGAGTTTGTGACATGCCTCAGGGCTGAGTGATACACGGGGTCAAGTTTGGACAAGGTGGACGGTGAGGTAAACCTTTAAATGGTATCACCAAGATCAATCTGAGTAAGGATTCATTCCTTAATGACTTTTCACCTTGATATTACTCAGCCTATGTTTTTTATTGTTGAATGGCTACATCCAACTCAACTACTATAATCGTGACATGATGTTTACAAGTGCAAACAGGTGCTAACGTCACATTATGTCAATAAGAACATTCTCTTGCATTCAGCACTAATTTGCTGTATTTCGAGTTGTCATATGGAGTGTGTGTGTATAAAATATATATCATTCAAT
>CAKAOH010019782.1:0-40982 GCA_916701665.1 Sebastiscus tertius | reverse complement strand
ACAACAAGAAATGTATTCAGTTTGAGCAGCCACAGAAAGAAATGGAATGATAAGGTAATAGAGACAAAAGTCCTCGTACCAATAACCGCGATACAACAAAGCAAGTACATTAAAATCACCAGTTTGCCCCAGTATCATTTTTCTATGAGACCAGAATAACATGGATATGGACATTTTCTATGTTCTTTCTATTTGTAAAATCAGCCCCAGGTTAGAGTCTGTATTCACCACTGTAGATGAAAAACAGGAATAGGAAGAGAATTGATTATCACATGCTTTACCCTTGACCATAGCTATGGAGGGGCTACGTTGACCCTTGGTTGTCCTCTTGTTAAAACTACTAATACAACATGTGGATGAAAATGAAGTTATTTATTTCTGATGGCATGCAAACTACACTACAAGATGATAGTGAATGAGCATATTGAATGGTATGTACTGTACACAGCTCCCATGAACTCACTTTTTAACAGACACATTTTACCCCTTGTTGTTAGCTGCGAGGATCTTAAGTAAACACAGGAAGAACACAAGAATAACATAATATAATCCCAAATGATGAATGGATTCTAATATGAAACACATTTTACAAAGCTAATTCTTTGCTTTATGACGCATCCAAAAACATTCTTTGATGTCAATGTTTCTAATAAGCTTTTCTCCCTCAGTAAATGAGTAGTAAACTGCAAACAACCATATCTGCCGTTCCACAAACCTGCCACCACTCTCAAATGATGCCATTATTTGAATTGAGAAAAAAGTAAATAGCATCAGATATTGCAGCTTATAGCGCGTTGCTTTACTTCAAAGACATACACAATTACAAATGAGAAATTAGTTTAAGTCAAAATATTCATAATTTCTCTAAAAGACAAAACAAAAACTTCTGATTGGTAGTAACCAATATTCTCTCTGATGGAAAAGACTGGTGGCATGTTGCGTTTCATATAACTGAGACTTCTATGTGTCAGTGCTATCACACCCATGCTTGATGTCTCTGCACAGCAGAGAATGGGAGGAGGTGGCACAGTGTGTTTACCAAACAGGCTGTATCATATGCGTCTCTAAACTTACCACCCACTTCTGCACGCTAGCTAGCACTCCTCCTTCTCTTTGTAGCCCTGGCTTTGGTGAATTTTCCTGAAATACACATATTCACCACTGCCGAGGGCATAAACAATTATCAATCAGCTCTAATCCACTGTTCCGCATAAATAAGAGTTTCTCATGCCGTGTGCTGAGCGGTGCTGTCACTTTTTACGACTTATAAAATGTGACTTGGCAGACAGAGCCCAACATGATGCATGACAAGTAACTTACATCGGGGTCTCAAATCCATTGCAACGCTTACACAAATAGTGTCAGTTTGCTGCAGTAGTTGTGGTCCACATCAGTGTTTGAGTATATAATAACTTTGTCCCCCAGAATATTATTCTTGTTGGGGTGAGAAGGCCTCTAAACAGCATTTAGACCATCACAGATACTAAAACTCTCTTCTAAAACCCAGACTAATAGAATTACTTTAGGGTTAGCATCTCATTAAGGCTGGTTGACCCACCTACTACACTACTCAGTGGCAGGAAGACTTTTACAGCTGTAGCTGTAGGTCAGGAATAACCATCCCAGCATTGACTGGTTGATATCTAGACTGGTGTAGTCCTGAGATATCAGCCTGATCATTTGTTCACTCCTGCAGAAGAGATTTTTCCTGCATGGTTCTGACCACTGGGCTGATCACACCGAGATGCGCCGCTACAGGCTGGGGGTGCTTCAAAAACGCCTTGGCAAAGAGCGCCGGGCAAATCAGCGTGGTGCGCCTGTGGACTGGGCTACGTTCACGATCAAGTATGGTTAACGGAAAAATGTGGCCTCTCTCTCTCTCTCTCTCTCTCTCTCTCTCTCTCAAAGACAGTAGCCTACATGAAACTATCACGACATGAAAAATGAATTCCCCCTTCCCTCTTATATACTCCCTTGATTGCTCACAGTCCAACAGCTAACCAGCTAGCTAGCCCTACCACATCTACTGGCATCATTACTACCAGAAGTGGTAATGTAGTAAAGCCAGCTAGCTTGAATTGATTGGCTGCCTGGGCCAAGTGGGATTATGGACTATGGTGTTCCCTATTGAATTTATTTCAACCGTATTGTTGGATCAGTGGAAGAGGCCAGTGGAAAGACAAACCAAGACGGCTTTGGTGAGTCTCATTTTGCTTCTCTCTGGTTTGAATGATGATATGTTCCGCTGCTGGAACAGCTGATTTACCTTCTGAAACTACGAGGGGGCGCGGCGCCGCACACACATGATGGTTAAAACAAGGGAAAGTATATATTTTTTAAGCCAGGACGATAGTTGCATAAACTTGTCGATTTAAACATTTTTTTTATTTTAAAGATGATATTTTTGGACATTTTACCTTTTTATTAGATAGAGAGAGTGACAGTTGTGAAAAGGAGAGAGAGAGAGGGGATGACATGTTGCAAAGGGCTGCAGGTCGGATTCAAACCCTGGGCAGCTGCGGTAAGGGCTCAGCCTTGGTACATGGGGCGCCCGCTTTACCAGGTGAGCTACCGGGGTGCCCCTTATTGATTTTTTATTTTTATTTAATGACTATTGGAAAAAACGAAAATCATGACCCATCCCTAACGATTAGCCCCTAATTACAATGCTGCTGACAATTACCAGTACTTCTCTAATTTCAATCACACACCGGTAGTAAACCGGCTATTAGTGTGCCCACTTTCTGGCTACTCATCCACTTTTAATGTCTCAAGTAATGAGAGAAAAGTAAGTGAGTTATCCGACAAAAACTTTGCTTTTGGACACTCAGTGAGGGGTTTTTGCTTTAGCTGCGCTCAAGAGTGAGTCAGTTATTTCGACAATATCCAAAGTTGGGCTTTAAGACTCACCACGAGAGATCGCTGAGGACGCCGATGTACTGTATTCAGATGTATTCACTTCATAGATAACGACATTATGTACAACATGTGCCATTTTGGATATGCCACAAAAGGGAGCACACAATCGTAGTAGACACGGCATATAATTGCCTCCCTGTACCTTCCTTCAGGCGTTTCTCCAGTCAGAAACTATGAAAGACCCAAAGGCAACCGCTTGTGTGCATAACTCTGAGACACTACAAGTAAAAGTGATTAGACTGCGAAGGCCCGTGTGAGCATTGTGCACTGGAGGGCATTTGTTTAGCATGCATATTGTTTGGTTTGTTTTTACCGTATGGACTCATCAATAATGCAGGGTGACTTAACCAGCAATTACAATGATGAAGACATCAAAATGCAAAACGGAGGGCTGTGAGCTCTCCTATCCAATAAGAGTTGTCTGCAAAGGGAGGGCTACAGACTGGACAGACTTTTAATTAGTGGGCTTTGTATCACAGCCAGGAACAGCAGATTGGCTGCTTGCTCTTTCTTGTCATCATAGCCATAGAAACCAAGAACTTGAAGCATGACCATTTGAATTATGGGTAATTTAGCGTAGTTAGCAGAAGCTTCATGGACAAATCACTTCCAACCAACTTTACAAGAAGATGGACTAATCTGTAAAAACTATTGATTGGTTAGATTAGATGTTTTTATCATTGTTGTTGATAAAAAAACACTAAACGTTTGCCAAGTTACAAGCAAATAAGTTACATTGATTTGTCATCATTAATTTCCATCTTAATATTTCTCAGAGATGTTCTCTGACAAAGTGACATTTTCCAGTTTTAGCCATCTTTCTTCAGTTAATGCATTTTACTGCTTGTTTTATCTCCTGTTCAATTATTATGAATAATTGTGTAAATATATTATTTTGTCATTTTGTTGGTAGTAAAATTCTGTATCGATTCGGCATACGAGGCATGGCTCCCAAGTGTGGTTTGTGAAATACACATGAAATAAGTGCGCTTTCACAAGCCGGAGTCCGTTTGACTAATCCGAATACTTTTTATCGTTTATATTTAGTATCACAACTAATACTACAAGCAGTGAAGTAGTAGAGCTTGTGTGCTCTGTACGTTCGCTATTTCTCAGGGGTGTGACGATTCACTCAGCTCACGATACAATACGATACACGATATTGGGTTCACGATCTCGATACGATATCATAACAATAATTTTAACAAAACTTGAATGATGAAAATATATAACTGAAAAAATAGCCTTTTATTCAAAAGACATAAAATGCAAAACAATGCTGTTGTTTGCCTTATTGTTCCATTTTTAATGATATCAGTCCTTCCTCCTGTCTTCTGTCCTCCTGTCCTCCTGTCCTCTGTCCTCCATCAGTCAGCATCAGTCCTTCCTCCTGTCCTCTGTTGATGTCACTCATCAGGTAACGTTAGGGCTGGTAGGGAGGGTGGTGGGGGGTGCTGCTTTGTCTCAGCCATCTGATCAGTTGACCAGTAAGATACATGACAAACTAACTTAAACAGTTAGACTACACAGCCTCCTGCCAGGTTTAGTTTCATTCATAACTCAACTAAACAACTTACACGTGTTTTTCAGTTAGCAGTTATCCACCAAACTAAAGCACTCTGCTTGTGTAAACATAGCGGCGGTGGATGACAGACAGCGGACAGAGCAGATTGAAACGTTGCTTTCCATCATGTTTAACCGTTTTATTGTGTTTATGTTTGTTGAACAGCTGTTATAACGTATCTTGGCTTTACAGTTTTATTGCACTTACGTACAGCAACGAGCGTAGCGTCAACTCGTCTCCACCGCGGCCTCTCTGATCGGCTGTTCACTGACTGCGCTGTGTGTGTGTGGGCCTATGAACGTAGTATCTATTATGCCCTGATATGGCGATTCAGTTTTTTGTCTCGACGGTGCATATCGTCACGTTTTTATATCGCGATATTTGGTGGCACGATATTTTGCCACACCCCTTACTATTTCTCTTTAAACCAGAGGTGTTACAGCGTCAGATCATGCCTGGGACCAGTACTGAGTATTTTATTCCTGCTTTTCAATTAACTCCGTATTTGAGTGGCTTTCTCAGAGTTGAAACTCTGCTTTGACTATAAGTAAATATATTCTTTTATATAGAGAGATACACAAACACATCTGAACTGTTGTGAAATGTTTTGCTTTGATATGAATTCATAAAATGTCATTTCAAATATATAAAGCACCCCCATACTGAGCTGAACTGTATCTATCACTGCATGGGAGCCGGGACTAAGCAAAGAAAGACGTATTAATGTCTCCAGTAGTGTTATTTTATGTACTGAAAGAGTTAGAATAGGAGAAAAAAAAAAACAATAGAATACCAATTCTAGTTTCCCTCTACGCTGTCGTCTCCACAAATACAAATTATACTCAGGCAGCTGTAAACAACACGCTTCAGTCTCTCCAAGCATAGAAAACAGCTGCTTCAGAAAGCAGGACAGCCATGTAGATTTTTGGCCATTAAATGTAGGCTAATGTGGTGTGACATTTTGACGCACCCAGCATTGTCTTCAGATACTTCCCAGTACTCTCCCCACATGACTTGTCTTTGTCTGTGAAGCACCTGTTCTCTCTGCTCGGAGTGGCTGGAGCATGGAAAGCACCCTTTATTGTACTCAAGCAGCTCTCTAGATGACATCACATCATCAACTCTTGTTACCAGCCAACATCATGCAAACCAAATAAATTAGTTTTACATTATTTTCATGCATGTATAGAATTAAATGTATGATAAATCACCTTGCTAAGTGCTCGCTTACTTGCCCATGATTGCAGTTTGAGTCTGCCTTTGTTTAGAGAGGCTAACGTCAAGAACTCCATGGCAACCGAGTTTACCAAAACAATCTCTCCTCCTAAGTGAGCCCTCACCCACAGCGACCTTGGTCTCATTTAAACTAGAGTGTCATGTTTGACCTTTTCGGAGGACCTTGCTCTTGTAAGGAATGTCCCTGTCAATACCGGTTTTCATGGACCACTTACAGTTTTTCAGTTTTTTCTTCCTTTGGCTAGTCTTTCTAAGAAATATTGAGCTACAGCACAAAGAAGACAGCAAGCACAAGAACACCCAACGAATGTAGTTCATATTCAGATCTTTTTGAACAATTTTTTTTGTCCTGCAAATGTATTTAAATTGTAAGGACATGCAGTTTTAATCTGTAACATCATTGTAAAGTCAGAGCAGCTCCATTTAAAGGACAATTCTGAGTACTTCTTACATGATTTCTGTTTTTATTTTTCATTTAATTTCAATTAATTTAGTTAATATTTGCTGCCACTGGCTTCACTGTACCTTCAGTCAGCAAAGAGCGCACACAGAGAGCCAGACTAATCTTCAGTCCAACACAAAAAGTGCTTAAAACATGTCCTTCGCACATAATAACTTCCACGCTGCAGTGGTACTTTACCTTTCTACATTAGTTTTTTACACAGAAGTATTTTTTTTTACCTTGTGGTTTAAGCTGATTAAATGTCTGTATTTCCACAGTAAAATCTCGACTACTGCAGCTCTCGGATTTGAATAGTTTGAAAGATTCTTTTTTCCCCACCTTTTGCGGAAAAGCTAACATTTTTATCCTGTTGAGACTCAGCAGCACAGTGTCAAAACAAAAAAAAAAAGGGAATCTTGAACCTGTCACTGAATTCATGTAATTTATGAAAGTTTAATGTGAATGTGTCACAGCTTTTAGTGCTTGTGGAATATGCTATCCGCTAATGAGGACAGGTTCTGACATGGCTCGATGTGGAATACCTGACACGCTGGTTCTATGTGATCATGGGCTCTAATACCTCCTTTAATCAACACAGCTTGGTCGAAGGTATTCTGAGGGCATTTGTCTCACCTCGCCAGCGACACTCGCTGGCAGATGCTTTGCATATCAGGCCTGGTGGATCAATATGTTATTAGAGAACAACCTCTCGGAGGCATGTCAATTAATTCTGGGCTGTCAGCCGCCCCCCTCGCATTGTCCAGTGGGGCTGAGGGAGAGCAGTGGGTGTCTTTTTAACTTGGTGCCTGTGGAGGATTTGTGACCTTAGCCGCTTCAAGGTTTCATCCACAAAGCCTAAGCAGTGCATCGTAAGGACTGGTGGCAGACTGACTTATATAAAATATATCAAAACTGCACATACAGTAGCCCAACACTCATATTCACCATCTATTTCATTGGATGATCGGATGTTCTGTGTCAGCTGTGTTTAGTCCCTTCAACGTCTCAACAACTCGTGTTGCAAGTTGTCTTTGCAAGGCACAAGTAGCAGAATGCTAATCAGTATACTCACAAAGTCCGAGGTTAAAGTTGTTCTATGTAATGTTAATAATACAACCGTAATAAGGCAGCCCTTTAGCCCTACATTGTTTTATATGTTAACTATTGGAATTTGTGTTTTTGTCTGTTTTGTTCTTGCCTAAACAAATTGATTGAAATCGCCACTCTGGGCGAGTGAAGGAAGCAATTGTGGGGCTTTTCAACTCAAAAGGCAGATAATCACAGGTTCCTGTTTATGTATAATGGACATTTGTGTTGTGATATTTAAACAAACTTTCCGTCAACAAGGAAATAAAAGCCCCTCTTGTCTACGAGACCGGTCTCTTGAGAGCTCCAGCCAGCTCATAGCCAGCCGTATGTGAGAGGTAGCAACCCCGGCAGGCGCTGGTTAGCTGTCACGGCAGTTTGTGGAGCTTCTAAACCCCGAAAACGGTGGATCAAAGGTTCCATCCGCAATCTAATATTGTAGAACTGTCCATATTCAAAATCTACGCAGTTGATTTCTCACCTCAAAACCTTTCAGAAGTGAATTTAGTGATGAAATAGCTCCGAAAAATGTGAAAAACAAGCTGTTTTTGGCTGCTGTTGTTGTTGTTGTTGTTGTTGTTGTTGTAACCATAGCCTGTAGTGGTCCAGCGCTTTGCATTGTGGGATACAGTAGGCGAGGTAGACTGGTCTGATGCATACTTGAGATATGTAATGAGAGCGTAAAGAGAGTCTTCCTGACTGAACTTCCGCTAAGCTTCATCTTGTCAAAGTATTCTATTAATCTTATTGTAGCTGTATCGTATGTATATGTAGCCAAAAGGACAGAGAACCCTGGTGACAGTTTACAATAATATGCTTTTAAATATTGGGATTAAACACCAAAGATTGGAACCAGTTGTTTTTTGTCTGTTGCAAGAACTTTTTGCAAAAGTTTGGATGACACTCTCGGTACCACTCAGATGGAAGATCTGCTTTACAGTCAGATCAGGGCCTGAAGCCACAAGATTAGACTTTCCCCCGTCCCAAACGTAGTTATTTTCCTCTCCAAGTTTGACATTTTTTTTGTTTGGCTTATGGTTATATTGTGCTTTATTTTCCAGCAAATCCAGTATTGACTGTTGTGGAAAATATTCAGTGTTTGCATAATTTGATGTAGCCTGACAAATTTCAGAGGGATGATGTAAAGGCTGTCGTCAATCATAGGTTTTACCGCATGCATTGCTGTGTTCCACCACTGTTTACCTAGAGAGGGTGAATGCAAAAGACGTCCGTACTCCTGAGGGAGACAGGATACTGTTACCACATATTTTCTGGGTCAATTGAAATTAAGTTAGAGGCTGTGTGTGGGAATAGCTGGGTATTCTCTAAATGCACCATAAAGGAGTTGGCTGTAGCGCGGGGTACCTCTGTGTGCCCTCCACTCTGCCGCTGACAGACAGACAGACGTGTTTGCGCAGACAGAAAGCAAAGCGATAACCTGGATGACTCATGGCACTTTTATAGAAGGCTCTTTTCACATAGAAGTCTTCACACTCTTCGAATCAATGCCTTCTAGCGAGCCACTGCACCATCAATATGTTGACGTTCTCTTTGTGCCTGCTGTTACAGTTTCCTCAGTTCTCAGAATTTAACATCACACAGCAGGGGGACCGAGGGACCGGCTTCTTGAAGTAAAAACTCCAAGACAGCCTGTCCAGCCATTTTCCAAGATTGACCCCAAAATCCAGCACTCTCCACAGATTCCTCTCTAGACATTTGAAGTAAAGTCGTTGTGCCGGCACCGGATGACAAAGATGGAGAGACTATTGTTTAAAAATGTGACTGATGGTTTTCCCTTGAAGAGAGAGATGGTGTTGATAGATGAACCAATACACTCCAAACTCTTTCTTCTTTAGGTTTGCTGTGTGTGTTGTTTGATTCACTTTTCTCCTGCTGAGGTGATATTTCACCCGTTTGCTGTGACACGGCGCAGCAGTGCCGGTCTCTGGCTGTGGATGTCTTCATTAGGTTACATCTCTCTATTTTTTTTTTTTTATTTTTTGACTGCTGAGCTAAAGGCTGCGTCGCAGCTCTTTGCTCTCCCTTGTTTCGGTGCCATAGGAAGCTTCAGCCGAGGAGAATATCTTATGACATCTAATGGTGTGTTATCTGAACTATAAAAAACATGGCACAGCGTTGTGTTTGAGGTGCTGCATTAAATCAGCAGAGAGAGGAAGGAAGCAGCGTGATCAAATACCTACTGTTGGCGGAGCGATATAAAGAAATATCAGAGCTACTTCATTAAAATTATGCATACAGGTTTATCGGAGGAAGAAAATGTCTAAATGGAGAACGGAGCAGCAGATATCATGAACCTTTTAACCCTTTCAGCCCCGTTCTTGGAATACATTTAACACAAACATATACTCTAGTGTAAACCTTCGCCTAAATATGTAATGCATTATAAATATACATGTCCATCCATCCATCCATCCATCTTCAACCGCTTATCCGGGGTCAGGTCACGGGGGCAACAGCTCCAGCAGGGGACCCCCAACTTCCCTTTCCCAGGCCACATTAACCAGCTCTGACTGGGGGATCCCGAAGCGTTCCCAGGCCAGAGTGGAGATATAATCTCTCCACCTAGTCCTGGGTCTTCCCCGTGGTCTCCTCCCAGCTGGTTGTGTCTGGAACACCTCCCAAGGGAGGCGTCAAGGGGGCATCCGTACTAGATGCCCGAACCACCTCAACTGGCTCTTTTCGATGCAAAGAAGCAGCGGCTCTACTCCGAATTCCTCACGGATGACTGAGCTTCTCACCCTATCTCTAAGGGAGACGCCAGCCACCCTCCTGAGGAAACCCATTTCGGCCGCTTGTACCCGCGACCTCGTTCTTTCGGTCATGACCCAACCCTCATAACCATAGGTGAGAGTAGAAACGAAGATTGACCAGTAGATCGAGAGCTTTGCCTTCCGGCTCAGCTCCCTTTTCGTCACAACGGTGCGGTAAAGTGAATGCAATACCGCCCCCGCTGCTCCGATTCTCCGGCCAATCTCACGTTCCATCGTCCCCTCACTCGTGAACAAGACCCCGAGGTACTTGAACTCCTTCACTTGGGGTAAAGACTCATTCCCTACCCGGAATATACATGTAGCATGTTTAATCTTTTAGTGGGTGTTTACATGACCCTTACACACTTGTGTAAAGGGATGTCTGAAGTGATTTTTGTTCAACAGGGTTGATTACAGTGTGACCAGTGAGGCCCCGATCAGACAGAGTGCGTTTTAGCAGCCCTTTTGTAATTGTTTTCAATGAGATTGAAGCGTTTTGTGCGCCTCATGTTTTTACAGGAGCGCCCTGAATGTCTCAAGTTGAAAAAAAATCAACTCAGAGTGGAAAGGCGCTCAACGTCATTCGCGTTTCTTTCTCATTGTGGCGACTTTTGCTGGATACCTGGAGCTTTATGACTTTACTAACCGTAGTTACCGTGCTCTGAACAGAAAACAGCAGGAGGCCAGTAAGTGCGGTATTTGAGATTTCGGGTAAGTTGTTTTCATTAATTTAACCCATACTATTAATGTTGCAGTGGGTAGAATTGGAGCAAATATGATTTAAAAGAGTTATTTTTATAAAACGGTCACTATATTGTGACAATAGTGCATGAGACCGGTAATCTGAAAAAAAATCACGTGATTTATGTCCTCCGGTGTCCTCTGGTGCTCCTAATGGCGTCTGCAAGATTTCACAGACTGGAGGAAAACAACCAGTCAGAACTGATCTGGAGTCTGCTGTCTATCAGAGCTAGCTGTCAATCACTCGCAAACTCTGATTTAACGGTCCAACTAGGCAGCGCTGATCAAATATGAATCAATATTCTGTTACTATGTTTCCTTTCTCGCTCCTCAGATGTTTCCAGAAACATCTTGTAGTGTACTGTTTAGCTGTAAAATGACAAAGTTTGTGACCCGGCAGCCTTAAAGCCTGAAAACGGAGCCATGAGGAGGTGCAGAAGTAGTTATCTAGTTATTTCTCAGAACACTTGAATTACAATATGCTGAAAGATTATTATGGATTTTTTTGCCCAATGATGTCAAAAACTGCCTAATGAAGCTTTAACTATTTGGGTCACGTACAGTCCATGGTTTGTAATAAGGTAATGTTAGCACTCATTTGGTGGTTGCCTAGCAACATATAAAATAAAGATGCAGTAAATGGCAAAAAAAAAAACGCTCTTGACTGATCGGGCAACAAAAAGGCATTGCGGTGCGTCTCGCGGTTTCCACCTGCAAAACACGCTCTGTCTGATCAGGGCTCTGTGTGATTGGTCCAGAGGTGACTTGACTTGACTTGTCGATTGCAATTTGGGAGATGTCATTGGTTGATATAGATGTTCTTAGTTTACCTACATCGAATTCAGACATTTTTATATTGAAAACGGCAATGAGAATACATTTATTTAATTATGAGATTGCCCTAGTTTGATCTTGTTTGTCAGCCTTAATGAAGTGATTCCTTCTTATTCCTGCCTTTCTTATCCACCTCCTCCTTCACAACCACCCTCCCCCACCCCTGTTAAACTTGTTTTAGCTTAAATGCATCTTAATCACCTCTCCTCTGCGGCTCCCCCCCCGCCTTTTTTCCCTTTTTTTCATCTTCCCTCACCTCTCATTCATTTCGCACCACCTCCCTTTGTCAGCTCCTCTTTACACCTTTTCGTCCAGGCTGCCAACCTCTGGGGATGCTACTTCCTGTTGATATGCAGAGCGCCTCTCCTTCCAATCAGTACTTCTGAAAGGTTGTTACTAATGGTCCCCAAGGAGGAGAATCAACCTTGAATACGTACAAGGCCTCTGCCGGCATTTTGCAGGTGCGCCGGGCACTGGGAGTGTCACATCTTGCTTTCCCCCCTTGTCTCCGCCAAGGTTCAATTGCAATCTAATGTCTATGAAATGGAAATACAGCCAATGCATCTGGCTTTTATTGTCTCACAGGAACTTTCTGACTGATTAAACACACAACAACTTTATTTAGTAATACCCAAGGATGCTGTGTGCAGTGCTTGTAATCAGAAGGATCTGGTACATGAACGTAATTGTGTTGTAATTAATAATGATCTCTAATACTGACTGTTTAACAGACCGAGTCATCGTTTCACTTTGCGTCACACCATCATAAGCACCCGTGCTGCTGTGTGTGTTAGCAGGTTGCTGAAAACCCTGCCTATTTTTATCAGAGACAACGAACAGGCTGCACAATTTATGATGATGGGCAGCCACAGTCTTGAGCTTCTGAGAATAGCTTGATTATTCTACTGGGAGAAGTGCATGGATGGGGAGAGGCATTCCATATGTTACACTTAACAACCAATGAAGCAGCGATTCAGAGACTTGGGGCAGAAAGAGCTGACAGCGCTTGTCCACACCCCTGGCTTTCTCCAGAACAGCCGAGGCAGGCAATAATCTAACTATAATTAACGGGTATAAACCATGTCATGCAGCCATTAGACCAAATAGCTGGCAACCAATCAGCTATGACATTAATGGTAGAAACCAACCACAGCTTTATAATTCAGCTGCGCTGTAAAGAAGGAAAATCTGTTTTACAAATTCTACAGTTTGCTGCATTACTCTTTTTGAGTAAATTGACTCAAATTGACTTTCATGTAAATGTAAATAACATCAGGGCGACATTGCAGAAGGTGACAATCAATGTTGTGAGTTCACACACTCACATACACGCAGTTATGCAGTAATTGGCCGCGAAATCCTTTGGCATTGACATCAAGATAATCAGTGTTTAAAATCTGGGATTATAAATAAGGTTATGATAAAAACATACATTTAACATGTTCTCCTTAAAGCCGACTTGCTGGGCTGCTGTCAGTGGCAGCTCCGAGCGGTGTGTATGGGGGAGCCCCAGTCATCGCACTGTGCTGTCCGTCGGCTTGAGAGTATAACCGAGTGAGTGAGTGAGTGAGTTAGTTAGTTTGTTCGTTGAAGCAGTACACAGGTAACATTAGACCGATAATGTCTGTAGTGTTTGCTTTGGTGATAAGTTTTACTTTGTGATGGTAGTTTTGCTATGCTAATGTTGAGCCGGTAGCTACCTAGCTAGCAGAAGCTACCGGCAAGTTACATTAACAAACGCTATAACGTGGACCTCAGAATAATGTGGTGCTTTCGACGTTTATTTTCTTAGTGACCCTGTCTTTGAACGGTCTGAATGAGACAGCAGAGGAGGAGAGACCAGTGATCAGAGACGGGAAAGGACGGGAGATGGGGAAACAGTGAGCTGCGGCTGGACTCCGTGCCTGTCGGAGGGCTCTTTCAGTGCCACGAGCCAGCGCTGCAGTAGTGTTACTGATCTCCGTTTCCAATTTATGAAATGGACTGTTTTGTCCATGGTTTTATCATCGTAAAAATCATCTTTAAATCCAGTAACAATACAATAGTGTCCCCCTCTTTTGTTTTCTTCTGTCCTGTGTCTCCTCAGTCTCCGTCTTTCACGCTCTCTACCGCTGTATCTGTATAATTCAGCCGAGCCAACCAACCTCGTGACGTTACAGCAACATGGCGGCGCTCTTGCCATAAAAGATGAAATGGATCTTCTTTTTTCTCTTAAATGCTTACATTTGTCTTGTTTGTTATATAATAGTTCATTGGAGTGGAAATCCATTTAGTAAACCAGCTTACGTTGGTTGAATGTTTCTTTTCCACTTTAAATCCACCAGACTCCAGTCAGACAACAGTCATTTTACCTTGCTGATTGTCTTAAAACACTTCATTGAAACTCAACAAAAACTCATCAACGTTTTTGTTAGTCTTTCCGCTGATCCAACAATC
This sequence comes from Sebastiscus tertius, assembly GCA_916701665.1. Taxonomy (NCBI): domain Eukaryota; kingdom Metazoa; phylum Chordata; class Actinopteri; order Perciformes; family Sebastidae; genus Sebastiscus; species Sebastiscus tertius. Next base: position 26,953 of record CAKAOH010019782.1, on the reverse strand, counting down.
ACAAACTCTGGTGAGAGCTAGAAAGAGAGACTGAATAAGTAACAGATATTGTAGTAACCATTTTTACTTTTTCACTGTTAACTAACCATGCAACAGCACCGACACACTCGCAATGGGAAAGGAGTCTATTGCCTAATTTTAGCAGGTTTTCCCATGTTTAAAAAAAACCTGCATAAGCACACTAATATTGGTGGGAAAAGGGTATTACTGTTTTCTTATTAAGCATGTGTCATGTATGCTTGTCAGAATAACTTATTTATGATCATTAATGGTCAAGTGTACCCGGTCTCAACTGGAGTTCTTCTCGGGCTGCAAAAATAAAATTGACTAACTGAAGAATGAAAACATTAGAAGATGGTGCTTGCATAGTCGTGGTAGATAAGGAACTGATATCCCGAAATACTAAAGGAGATCCCTAAGGGAGAACTTGGAAGATCTGTGGATGGAAGTTTTCAAAGACGTAATACTAAGACTATCAATATAGAATAAAAGAGAACACACGTTTCCGACAAACAGACAAGTATACTGTACATGTGGCAGAAGGCAAAATAGATCCACACAGTGCTTTTTTTCCATTCAGTTCAATACCAATCAGAACTCGGCAGTTACAGGAGATTCTTAATGCAGCTCCGGAGACCATTTACAACCGGGATAATCAAAACATCAAATGGTTTCTTTCTGAAGAATGAAGTTGCATCAAGATTTTGTGCACAGTGTGCCAGCTGAGAGGTGCTGGAAAGGCCAAGAACAACATCAAAGGAAACAAGAAATACTGCTGTTTGTGGTTGAAACATCACACACTCAAATCTACCACCTGTGGACCCGGTGGAAAAGAATTTTTAATTTAAAGAACATTTCACTCATAGTTTCATTAGGTCCATTTGTATAACAACACCTTATTGAAACACTAAAGTACTCTTCTTTTATTTATTATTTATTATTGTTTAATGATTACGCAAGGTGTGCATCAAGACTCTATTTTTGGACCTTCATTGTTCACTCAGTGTCCGTATATAGTCACTGAACTGGAGGGTATGTCCTTTTCACGGAGTCCGCCATGTTGTACCGTTATGTTTCAACAGTAGCCCAGGACGGACAAACCAAACTTAACGTTTCCTGTTTGGGCCGGAGTCGATAACGTTAGTCTCTCCCGTCGCCGCCGCTCTCTCTTTCTTGCTTCACCACTCACTTCCCACATAAACACACTCTAAGCACTCTACTCTTCCAACTGGCTCTAGAGAGGGCTATTTGTGTTTTCACGTTGGCCATCGTTGGCACACGGGAGAAGTTGTTACTGCAACCTCACTGCTACATGCCGCCAGATCCTATAATGATAAGAAGGAATTGATTAGTATCTGCTATTTGAATCAGCAGTTTATTGATCTTTATGTACCTAAAACCATAGGCGGTACTAGGGCTGGTCTTAGGAGGCTTAAGCCCTCTATGTTTTTAGCAAAGCCCCGAATCTTTTACTGTAGGGTGTGTTTTAAACAGAATGATCAGAGCGAAGAGCTGTTAAAACTTAATTAAACTTACACTTTATTACATTGGTCATTTACAGATACATACATGAAATTTGACGTCTGCATTTAGCCCATCCTTAGGAGCAGTGGGCTGCTGTAAAGTGCTCAGGGGGCAACTTGGGGTTGCTCAGGGACACTTTGACATGCAGACAATAGGAGCCGAGGATCGAACCGCCAACCTTACGGTTAAAGGACGACCCGTTCTACCCACTGAGCTCCCCCGTGTAGTTTATTTGCTCTGCCCCTGTCACTGGAGGGCCAACTGGGAGACCGTCAGGTGACCAGCTTTCATGCCCTGACACCGAGGGTCTGAAATTAGCACACGCCATCCGCCAAATGTTGGCAGTGACCGGTAAAATCGTGTGGCTATCTGCCACTTTGGCGGACAGGGAAAATTCACAACAAAAAGACACATTTAGTAAGGTTAGCGTGTGATTGGGCAGAGCAACACATTTGAAAGTCCCTCGCAACTGCAATATGCCAACGCTATTGGCCGTAGAACCTTATTCGTTTTGATTGACAGTCAAAGGTCACCAAATTCTAACACGGCCATTCGTTACCGTATCAACTTCACTTCATGTATCAGTTTTGTCTGACAGCTTAATTGATTGGCTATATTTGTAGGATGTTGACACAGTTTGATGCATTAAAGAGTAGCCAAGCTTTAAGGAGTACTTCATTGTGTAGTGAGCGTGTGGACGAGAGAGAGAGTGGTGGGGGATGCGCTCAGAGCAGACAGGTGTTGGCGATCGGAGCAGAGGAGAAATTAAAAGTTGTCCAGTGATCGTAAATGAACAGTGTAGGTTTCAGTGTGTCCATGAATAAATGCTGCAAGACCAAAGTAAAGTTCCCGTGTCTTGCTTTCCAACTTCTGGGTAAAGTGAAGGGGATTAGCCCTGAAGTGAGCATCAACTTCGGCCCCTTCGGATCATTGTTCTGGTTTTTGTTTGTTTTTTTTTTTCACTGCCTGCCACTGTGAAAAAGTAAATTTCAGACCCTGCCTGACACTCAGGCCTAGTAAAGTAAACACAATACAGGGCAACTATATTTACTTAGAATAAAGTTGTAGAAACTTTAAAAGCGTTTAACAAATTGCTATTTTCTTGCAGTTGGCAGTGTGCAGTTTGTTTGTGCATTGTGTGACTACATGCACGTGCAGCAGGATTATATAATATAAACACTATGATAGAAAGCAAGTCAAGGACAATAAAATGCCCCAGAACGCTGAACAATATAACAGATACCGCCTTATCCCTGGTTATGATGGTAATGGTGATGCTGAAGTGTTGGAGTCGCCGCCGGCCACAGTTATCCTGCCTGGTCTGAGCCCAACCAGCAGACCGGCCTAAATACATAACGTTTCCAGTTTGTTCATTCAGTGGCATCTGATAATAATATTTCATTTATTAGCTCTTCATTTAACACTAGAATGCGTCGTCTGAGAACTTTACTCTATGGATGTACTTATGGGATGTAGTATGATGAAGCTATGCATTTTAAAGCTTTTTAGATTGCTGTTTTTATCTAACGTGAGAATAACCTTGATGACCCTGATGTACCCAGATTACAGTAATGAACTGGCTTCTTTTATGTCCCCCCGTCATGGTGAATATGTTCCACTAAAACAAAACTGAATAGTATCACTAGAAATATTGCTAAGCATTTTAATAATAAAAGCCATACTATGCACCTTTGTTGCCAGCAAAACTAACCGGCTTTACATTCACATATTTTGATGAATTGATTTTACACAGTTTGGCATTGTCTTTGTTCATAATGGGCTACTTGGAAGGATTGCATGTTTACTCAGCAAATGATCAGACAAGAAATTACTCTTAATGGAAACTATGGATCCTTCCCAACCTCCTTCTTCGCATGCTCACAGCTTAAAGATCTGCTCCTATAGACAGTCACTGACAACAGCAGAATTTACAGTGAGTTGGAACGTAGCCAGAATACGACTTGTGTGAGCATTAAAAGGATGAGCTTTGTGTGTGGCTGTACATGTTATATACGGGGGGTTTTCCTGGCTCAAAATGAGGCGGAGGTGGTACCATCCTGACCTTGTACCCTCTAGGGGGGATCCAGGGGCATGCTCCCCTGGAGGAACATTTTGTGCGTTCTAAAGTTAAACACATCAATCTGGTACACTTTGACAGCAAAATTAAGAGGCGATATCTGTGAAGAGTCAATCATTTTGTGCTCTAGCAGTGGCGGAATACTACTTTTACTGTTACTTGAGTATTTCCACTTTGTGTAACTCACGGCGGGAGCCGCGAGCCACTTTCACCCCTTGGCCTTTCCGAGTTGAACCAGAGCCAGTCGCTGAGCAGTGTACGGACTGTCGCGGTGGAAATGCGCCCGTTGAATGCCAGCCAGCCATCCCATTTGTTGAGAAGTCTAAAAGTATTTTCGGTTATTATGAAACTGTTGAGGCACACATGTAGAGGTGCATGGAACGGCTTTCTCAAACGCAGACTGCCGCTTGCAACGGCATTTATACACGCCAGCTGGCGATATAAAACTATAGTAAAACATCGAACGGCAGGGAAAAGGAGTTTTGTTGACTTTAGTTATTTTTTTTTGCTGTGGTGGCAAAGACGTTACCGGCTTAAACACCGTCGCTCCAGCTTTGCTGGCCGCAGTCCAGCCGAAAGCAGACGTCTCTTTTCTTACTCTCTGGGAGTTTTGGCAGCGCCTTTTCCGGTTCACTTTGCTGATTACGATACAGCGCCACCACAACGGCTTTTGCAGTTGACAGACATCCGCCAAGGGCAACGCTTGTTAGAAAGTAGTGTTTTCCATGAGGACACCTTCAGGCGGGACGAAATTTGATGAAGGCAGAAAAACTGGTTATATCCAGTAACACAAATCGCTAAAGTTGGACCAAATTCTCTGTAACAAGTGGTGCATCTATGCTCCTTTTTTGGTTCTTTTGTTTTTAATATTCTTTCTGCCGGTTGAATTGACAACAGACATTAACACACATTACAACAAATTTGAATCTGCAAATAATATGCCATATATGTGTTGTTGACCAATTCCTTTGCTCTAAATATATTTTTTACTTAAGACGTTAGGGTAAACAGTTAGGGTATATTTAAAATAAAATCTAAAATCTGAGTTTTTCTGCACGGCAGTATAATTCATTATGGTGCTGGTCAATTGCAGGTAGTCCAAGAAAAGCATCTTCAATTCTGAGGTTTATTTTCTGCTAACATAATTTAACATAATTAATGGAAAATAAACACAAGTGGAGGCAAATCCATGTTGCAGCTATTTAGTTTGAGAAAGTGTGTGATTTTGTGCAGAATACAAATACATCACATGAGAACGTTAACTCAAGGTTTAATTATCCATTCTGTGTGGAGTCTGTATGTTCTGTATGTATACTCCCACTGTTTAAAGACATGTCAGGCAGAGTGGAGTAGACAACCAGACAGAAGTACAGACAGACATCTGTCCGGATGCTCGTCGTCCACACTGCATGTTCAGTACATCCATCCATTTTTTAACACCCACTTATTCTTTTCAGGGTCAGCCTACCCCAGCATGCACTGGAAGGAAGGAAGGACGGGGAACACCCTGGACAGGTCAGCACTTAATCACAGGTCCAACACCAACATTCGCATTCACACTCACATCCACACCTAGGAGTAATTCACAGTTTCCAGTTCACCTGAGAAAACTGAAGCACCCAGAGGATGCAAACACAAGACGCATGAATAAAAATGCTATATGGCATTTCAAACAACAACAGCAACACATCTTCCGCAGCCAGGTAGATAGCAGATTGCCTTCCGCCCACGCCGTCCTTTGCATTATGTAAATGACTGTTTTCTGGATGTAGGATTAGTTTTAAACATCCATCCTGTCTATTAGCTAACTGAAAGAAAAGCAGTTTAACGAGCAGGAGACAAGAGACAGCTGTGAGCAGCTGCGACTGCCACATACTTACAACAAGTGTTCACAGAAAAACATGCACGCATGAGTAAAGTGGGGGCTGCTGGAAGAGGATTGCTTGTTATGTTTGCTGACAGTGACGGGGCAGGTAACCTTGGGATGCGTCATATTCCCTTTGATTAATCTGTGAGCGATTGCACCCTGTTTTGTTAATGAAAAACACAAACGTTTGCATGGCCGTACCTCAAGAGAGGAGCATTACAGTGCCAAATCTGTCAGAGGTGGCGTATGTCACCTCCGGTGTATGATGTAACATGTTGTTTTACCTTTTAAAGTAATGATGTCTTCATTCTTTCTGCATTCGTTTGCACCTTGTATTTAAGGACGACAAACGTTATATGAAAATGACTTTCCTTTCCCCGTCACGATATCAATGTACATGCCTCACATATCCAGCCAGAAAGCAGATGGTCCGCGAGGCAAATTATTACGCGAGTAAAGTAAAAAACAAAACAGAAATTCAACTAACGTTAGTCTAACATAGTTTGAAAATGTTTTTCCAGATGTTTTCATGTACAAAAAGACCCCGAATGAACACTGTGGGTGGACTACTTGATTACTGTAAGCAGATTATTTAAACAGCGTTTGTATAGGAATGATTCTGTCCCAAGCTGTTTGATCTCTATCAGCTGTTTGATTTCTATCAGCTGTTTGATCACTATAAGCGGTTGATCTTTGTATTATTGGTCTACCGTTTGTACTGAAAATGAGGACAGAAGCAGCAGGTTAAATCACTGTTCATTTAACTTGAATGGAAGTTGGTTTATTACGTTTTGTTGTTAAATATTGCACTGCCTTTTATCTTGAGAACTGAAGCAGCAGGTCCTGCAGTTGCACTTCTTATTATTTTCAAATAAAAGCTGTATGTATTTGCCATTAATTGTTGTTTACTTGTTTATATCCATAATTAATTTATCCCTGATTCCCTTACAGGAAAAACTTTGAGGAATCCTGACCTGCACTGTCCAGTATCAAACATTTATTTCACAGTCACACTGATTGAATTCTTGGCAAAAAAAGTTACTGTATCGATTTCAAATCATTGGATCGTATCGTATCGTATCGTATCGCATCGCATCGCATCGCTCTATATGAGCCAAATATCGTCCTTGAATCGTATCGGAACCATGGAAATCGTATCGTTGTAAGAACGTATCGTTAAACCCCTAATATGAATAGCTCCGTTGTGCTTAAATGGCTAGTGAAAGTGCGTAGATGTTAGTAGGCATAAGGGGAGAAGGAGGTACCTCCTCAAGAACATGGATGCTCACCATTATGGATCCCAGTCACTGATGCATTGGGATTTTTTTGCCTTGGAAAAGATGGAGAGAGTAGAAAAGCCTGTAAAGATTAAAAAGTGACTAAAGGTATGGATCCATCATGTCTGCCTTGATGCAAACAGTAATTTTCTATGAGTAGTTCCACTATAGACTTTTCACAAAACTAATTTGCTTGTGTTTGTGTGTTTGATTGACATAGACACACTGTTCTAAAATAGCATTTCATCTAATCAGAAACACGGTAAATTATTACTTTGTACTGCTAACAAATTTCTTTATGCAGCTCAAATTAAGTAGAAAACAGGGGGTGTGGTAATCTAAATACGGAGCAGACACATTGCACAAATCTGAACATGGAAGCGTGAAATTGCAAAATGCAAAGGTGTGCCTAAATAAGCCTACAAGAAATAGGTCAGACTGTGAGACATAGCTGTCTGAGAGAAGGGAACATTGTACACATACTGTGAATGTACTGTTCCAGCTTGTGCTTTCAGTTATGGTGTGATTCAGGATGTTGCAGTGGTGAGAAGCAAGTGAGACCTGTTGTCTTGTAGTGAGGAGAAGTTACAGTTACTGGTTGAATATTTCTGGAGCTGCAAGGGCAGTCTCACTGACTCACACATACTGTAGCAAACAGCTTCGACTTTCTTGGCTGCTTGAATCCACAGCTGTAGCTGTCAGACACAATCCTTGAAAAAATCTTTATCCGTGTCTCAAACTCTCCCTTTTTTCTCATCTTTGCCTCAACTTCTTTTTAATACTATTTTTTTTCATTTTTAAACACGGCTGTTTGCATGATGCATCGCGATGAGGGGATGTATTTTTAGCTATGTAAGATTGGTAACTGTGATATGAAGATGTTGAGCTGTTTATACACTACTGGATACTGGAAGGGCAAAGCCTGGTCACAAATAAGTTTACTCAGTTCAGTAGTCAAACCTTTTAACTTTACACAAACTACTGTTGATAGCCTGGTGCACGTTGGTCATCACGCTCATAATCACAGAACGCCTTGCGGTGATTGTTTGCTAAACAAATAACGGTTAACGTTGGCTACATTCAACTAACTTTAACCAAGACGTTAGCTAGCTTTGTTTTAGCCTCCAATGTAAATTCATATATTGATGTAAAAATACATCCCAGTCTTGGAGGAAGAGGCCCAATTCATGATTGGTTTTAAATCCCCTCAAATCCTGCAATTCTCTCCATTGGTTGAATGACCAACCAAGGTTGAGTCTTGTTTTCGCCTGTGCTCTATCACTGCCCGTTTTAGCTTTTCTTTTTTTTTTTTTTTCTGTCAATTCTTTTCTTTTTCTCTTTGCTGATCCTGCCCCAGTATCAGCCATAACAACTAAATATAAATTCTCTAAAGAAAAATCTCCTCCTGCTTCCTTTTAACTGGCTTACATACGACTCACTGTGAAACTTTGCCTGTGAAAATGTAAACATCGGCTCTTCCGGTCTGCACGTTGTAAATCGTTTGGTCTGATTCCATGGGGAATAGGACCCGGTGACAGGCATTAAGAATAACTAGTTACTGTATATAGAAATAGCCAATCTTCTTACTGATGGTCTTGTTTGCTTATGTAGGACATATGGAGGCATCAGTATTAAATCCAGACTGTTTCATAACCAACTAAAAACTCCTTGAAGTAACTTTTAAGACACATTTTTGAAAATATCGCCAATGGCTGTGGCCCAGTTTCTCAGTAATGTTCAATGCACAGAGTATATGTGGAGTCAACAACACAAACATTTGTTCAATCTAATGCCATCTAATAATGAATTTAGTAATAAATTCAAGACTACTTCTCAAAATCTACCAGCCACTCAATAGATTATTATTCATATTATTTATGAATATAATGCAGCAATATATATGCAATACATGCATATGGATGGAGAAAATAAATCAATAGTTAAGGGAAGTATGGAGGGTGAGACTCTAGGTCTCTCTGTCTCTCTCTCTCTCTCTGCTGTCCCCCCCTACAGTTGTCACCTGGAAGCTTTCCGTCAGCCCCCCCCCTCTCTCTGGAAGCCAGAGATGTGAGCCATTCAGAGGATGGCCTCAGGCACAGGCCTCTACGAACGCTCAACTCAACAACCCCGGCTGTTTCAAGGGAGCCTCTCTTTGAGCTTCAAAAGCTTTCTACGAATGGGAACCAAGTTGGCTTCCCACCATAGGCTCCCTCCATACAGATCTTTTTCAGTTGCTCAGCTTAAAATCCATATGAAAGGCTAGAACCACAAACACACTTGGGATTAAGTGCAGAAAAGAAGTAGGATTTAAACTTACAAAAAAAGTGAAATTCCTCGATACCTTTAACAACTGATATTCGAAGTCCAATGAAATTTTGGATAAAATCAAACCTCACGGGAGGCAGAAAAAGCCATAATGCCTCAAATCAAAGCCCTGACAGAAAGCTAACAGTTTGACAGAACAATACTGATCTGTGTGTGGCATTGGGCATTGCAACATGTGGCGTGTGGGATTTCATGCGTCAACACAAGCCAGAGAAATGCCACAAAACAAATAACATGGGGCAATTAGGGAATTAAATATGAATTTGTTGTATTACTGTGCTCCCCGTCAGCTTTGGTTTGTCACTTTAATCGCATATAAATCATAGGACAATCTGAATCAGCCGGGAAACTGTCTTGAAATTTTATCCTGATGGATGATGGTGCTTAAATATATGACAGGGCAATAACTACGGAACCAACTACAGCACACACGAAGACACCAGCCCGCACACAAGCACACATATATTACAGGTGCTTTATTTGTGCCTGTTAAAAAATATTATAATTTACAAAGGATTCAAATATTGGAGTTGAAGTGAGGCCTAAAGATAGTACAAATAAACAAAGTCATATCTTCCCCACCTACAGCGGCACAGCTATATATTTCTGCACAAAAGCCACATGCATACAGATGCCTTAAAATTCAGCACTCAAGTATATCTTTGAATGGTTAAGTGTCGTTTCCATGGAAATGGTATTTTAACCTGCATTAGGACAACATTTTTCCCTTTCAACTTCCAACAATTTTGTTAAAAGGAACTGCATGTGGCGACTCCGCTCGCCCGCAACTTTTGTTGACTCTAACAAATTAAACCAGCATCCAGCTGTTTCTTTTTGAAATGAAATCTGAGCACTCAGACATGCCAAGGAGCATTTCACTCGGTAGACCAACGGAATGGTAACAGCATTAGAGTTGACATAGTGTTTTACTACGGTCCTGGGCAATCATCGGGATCATTCATCTGCACATTCAAACTCTTTACGCTCTCATTTGTCAACCCAGCGGCCCGGCTCGAGGCTCGAGCTGGGCTATTGCAAGCTAGCACGTTGTCCGTGATGTATGGCGCTGTGATAAGCATCTCTGTGCAGAAAATATGGATCTCTCTTCAAGATGTGATTTTAAATGTCCAGTCTTTGATTTAAATGCAAACAAACAGGTCATCTGACCAGGAAAGCCAAGATATGGATCTATTTTTTCATGCTAAAATTGATGTATAGAGCTTATGTTATTGGATTTACAGCACATGATGTGTGAGGTAAACGGGTGGCTCGGGTTGAGAATATATTTGAGTTGCAGTGACTTCAAGTAGGGTTTTCTGTTGTTCTGTGTTAGTCATGTGATATACTTACGGTGACCAGACGTCCCGGTTTGTACAGGACAGTCCCGGTTTCAAGCTGACGTGTCCCGAGTCCTGACACATATCTGTAAAACACTCAAATGTCCCGGTTTTCAGCAGTCACGAACAAATTGTCCCGGTTTTCACTACAATCAAAATCATAATATTATACTTACATAGACGTTTATCACTCATTAATAAATTTGTGTGCATGAGATAAGTATACAAAAAGCCAGCACCGCTGCCGTCTCTATAGCGAGTGATGTTGATCGCGGTCAAGCCAACATTACACACATTACACATTACAACAGATATCCGCTGGTTACATTAAGTGTAGTTTTGATCCACAGAACCCTCCGTGCTTATATGCACATCAAACGTGTCGTATGGATTAATTATTCTACACCGTTCCTTCTGCGCATCAACAGGCATTTCGCTCCGCTTATAACTCCCTCAGGACCGTCTGTTCTGTCTTTCACTCGGACGGTGTCTCCATCCTGGCCAAAATGTTGTCTGAGCTCCACAATTATAATTATAATACCCTGAGACCCTGAGGCCCAGACAACAATACGTTTCCTCTGAGGGAAACTCTCTACAGGACTCCCAAACTGTCAGTGCGTCATGAGGGGGATAGTCCTGTGATTAAAGGGGGAGAAAGTAGTGAATGTGATAAGTCATGATTGTCACTCACAGCCTCTACGACCTATCATAATAGCTTCTTTCTGATCCTACTCCATGCTCAAATGCGCCACAGGTGTGCCAAGTTAGCCATCCTGATGAAAACGCCTGTGGTGCGTGCATATTAGCGCGTGCCCGAGCGTGCGGTACATTTAAGTGTCCCAGTTTGGGGGTTTAAAATTATGGTCACCCTAGATATACTGGCAACCTGTCCAAGGTGTACCCTGCCCTTATTAAGCTGGGACTGGCTCCATTGTGGACTTTATAAATAGAGTGAAACCAAAGTAGAACAATTTAAAGGTGTGCTATTTGTAGCTATGCTATGAGGTTGATGTTTGTGGTCTTGAGTGACGTGTTTCAACTACTGGATAGATTGCCATGAAAGTTGGTACATATCCCCCCAAGGATGACTTGTAATGAATTTGGTGATCCTCAACTTTCCATCTAGCGTCATCATCAGGTCAAAATTTGTTCAAGACTTTAGTTTATATCTGCAAATCTAATGACAATCTCTTTGTACTTTGTGTTTAGTGCTAATTAGCAAATGTTAGCATGCTAACACGCTAAACCAAGATGGACACGTGTGAACGTTAAACCTGCATAACATCAGCATGTTAGCATTGTCATTATGAACATGTTAGCATGTTAGCATTTATCTCAAAGCACCGGTGTGCCTGAGTACAGCTTCATGGAGCTGCTAGCATGGCTGTAGACTCAGTCTTGTTAATAGAAGGTTTTTGTATTATAATAAATGTATGCATGGCAGGGGGTTTAATGTGTCCACCCTGTAATATTGCCATACTTTTCTGAGGCATAACAAACATAGTTTAATGAACCAGTTTCTTAATAAAAGATATTATTTTTGATGCCAAAACTTTGTTCCATTCAAGTCGATGCCTAGCAGTAGTAGACATCGCTGCTGCCACCAAATAAAGAAATTCCTCTAATAAAAGTGATTTAAAATTGCCATCACACATCATGGTTTGCTGGCAAGGTCATCTTTTTTTATTCATATTATGTTGACGCTAGCATTTATGCCACACAATATTAACATGCTCTTTGAGCCCATCAGAGAAAAACTCATAACTTCACAGTGTTCCAAAAGCAGTTTACCAAGCAGTGAAGGTCAGTACGGTAATCTTGTGATATCTTCTTCTATTTTTGCACAGACCCAGCGACAAACATTTGGAATATTTATGACGGAGATTTCAAATGACGCAGTGAGTTTTCCGAGGCTGATAGAGCAATAAACACAATGAAAATGTCATAACGCTGTACTTGTATGAAGTCATAAAACAAGCTACAAGAAGTAAACAAACGTCACAACTTAACCACAAAAGTTGTCTTTCTCTCTCTCACTGCATTGTTTCACTGGTGGCTGAATGTTGGTGGTGATCACACACAGTAGGATTTCTTCACTACTGCAGCTGGAGTTCAGGAGGAAGTGTTGGAGGAAAGGGCAGTTTGACCGTTGCCTTAAGGAGGCTATTACCCAGTGTAGAATGTGCTTCCCTGGTTCACCCTCTCTCAACGCAAGTTAGTTGAAATTCTCAATATATGACCCAATCTGCTCCTGCTGGCCATAAAATATTGATGGAAAGGCTTCAGGTCTGAATATGAGTCCACAGGTTTTTGACTGATCTTTTTTTATTATTATTACTCTTTCCTCTGCACTTGTCAGCGTGCTGCAAGTGTTGATCAAGTCCAATTGCCTTTCTGCCTTTTGTCTTACAAAAAATCATATATATATATATATATATACATATATATATATATATATACAGTACAGTATAGTATATAGGGCTGGGACAATACACTTATGTCCAGATTCGATATTGTCACAAATCCGGGATGCCGATTTGATATGTATTGTGATTTTTAAGTATTGTGATTCTACAAGTATAGCAATTTGATTTTTGCTAACTTTTTTAACACTAGATCATGGGAAAACATTGAATCCTACACTTCTAGGGACTTTTAATTTGGAAAATATCAAAATAAATACATTAAAAATGTTTGATTTTCATGTCCTGGTGTCAAATATATCAGTTATTGTCAGGCATTATTATTATTTTTTTTCAGCAATCCAAAAATCAAAGACATTTCCCTCACAAATCAGTGGTATTTTCTTTTCAATTTATAAGGGACAATGTTTTATACTTCTGGTGAATATAATCCAATCAATCTTATTTCCATATAAGTATGTTGTATATACAGTTCCCTCTGTTAACACCTTATTTTGAAAACCAGATGTGGTCACACGTGTATACTTCTGCTTACTTCGCCCAGTCCGTCGCAAGCTCTACTGTATCATTATACATCCATGGTCAGCTCCATCGGGGCCATTTGAATGCATTTAACATACATGTCAGTATATGGGTGCTCTACAGTTGTAGCGTCGCCTGATTTGACCACAGAGATGAGAGTGACGGCCGGCTTGACCGCACGTTACCGCAATACGGTGAAGAGTTAGCATTCAGCTTTAGCCGTGATGTCTAGCTCTGTTTTTCCTGCAATGTGTGAAACCCAAAGTGTTTCCATACTTTACTGGATGTGTAGCGTTCACCACTTTGGATTTAAAATGTGAGGGTGCAGGTCGTATCCACGTGGACCCTCTGCCGTTTCTGCTTTGTCGTTTTGGCTCAGTTTGTTTTGGTTGACGGATACGGAACAGATATGACGTCACGTTACTCAGACTACAACAATAAAAACGGGAACTTCCTTCTACCTCTGCATAGACTTAAATGAAGCAAACATATCGATTCTGACATTAAAAACAATAACAGAATCGTAAATGAGGATTTTGAAAGGCCTATATTGTGATCTTATCCTCATGTCTTGTCCTGTTGACCTGACAGACCATAGCCAGATTTAATTTAGTATGCTATTGCTTGCAAATTGTGTAGTCAGTGTGGCTAGTACAAATCAACAGTGGAAGAACTTTGTCTTTCTGGATTCTTTGTTTAATTCTTGTGTAAACAATCCAAGTTGTGTGGGGAGTCTCATGGGAGGAGAGCAGTTCTTCAACTGAAAAGGCGTTCTTTTTGTTGAATTTCTCTTTTTGCCAATCGCTGAGCAAACCTGGCAGGTTTATACATGTCATTAACATTTACTAACAATCCAGCCTGCTGCTGCAAATTCTCATTTTCTCACGTTTATAATGAACCAAGTTGTCTGTAATTAGCTAACATACAGTATGCTGAAGTTTAGAGTGTTAAGTATTTAAGGAACAATGTTCACTTCATGACTAATGAGGTTATTACCAATGACTTGGCCAAGAGTCATGAATAATATGCATCCAGGCATTCTGTCTGTGCTTACTTAACTTTGAAATTCTTGAAGGGGATCTCCGTAAAGCCCCAAATCACACACATACTCATTGAAAGTCAATTTCACGAAACAACCAAACTCAAAGTTGGCACACAACACACCTTAGATAGTAGTATTGTATCCACTTTTCTCCGCTGCAGGCACGATTTAAAAAAAAACAACCGTTGCAAGGAAAAGGAGAGGATTGGGTTGCTACAGTAGGATAAGGTATAAGGTGGCTTATTCTTGAGATGGGAACATTTTATTATACCAGGTAATGGACATGTAGTGTGATAGCGTCATCCGGGGGCGTGCACAGCTTCTTTATCTTCTTTATTCGTGAACTGCTGTGTGTCGTACAACAGAAATACTGTTCCTACATATGCGGCCACAAACAAAACACTGTGTTAACACATTACTGTGTACCAGAATCTAGAATAGTCTGTAGTCTGCTTAAGGTGAAGAAGAATAGCCTGCACTCCAAATATATCTGTAGTGGGGACCGACATGTGGCAAACTTTGCAGAAGATGGTTTTCTGACCCGTGTCTGACTTTGTTACGAGCTCCTCTTGTTTCGGTTGGGCTGAGTCTGAGACCGTTTCCGCATGTTGTGCCCTCTCCGTGTTAGCAAAACAGCTGTTCACTCCAGCTTCCCTCTTACATGCAAGGATCAGAACGTAAAGCGGTGTCCAACTGACGCTGTAAATATTGCAATAACGCAGTTGGGCAGCTGGTTTTATGACATTGCGATAGAAACGATGTAGAAAAAATAGAAACGATAGACATTTTTACATCATTTGACAATATATATGGTCATATTGCCCAGCCCTACGTCTGATTAAGTTCGAACACATTCAACTGAATGCAAAGTGCTCATTGCAGCCACACGCACAATTAAGATGTGAATAGAGGGCAAATTCCCCTTTCCTTTTATCACCTCCCCTACACACATTAACAGTTGTACTCCGTAACAGTTTCTGAATCAGGCTAGTGTGGTAACAAAGCATGCAACTCGCGGTAGAACTATTTACATGACATATCTCTTTGTTATTGACTCACCCTTATTCCTGAGAAATACTGTACATGCCTCTCTCACATTTAAGGAATTAAACAAACCCACACTCTGTTGCACCCATGCTGTATGCCCTATTGAACCTCACCACGATCGGTCTGATGGGAACATATGCCCGGACAAATCCCCCGTAGCTTGACGGCGGGATATTCTCAGTGTTGATGGAGATATTGATCATGCACACATTAAAATGATGTCGGCAGTGGTAAATGCCAATGGTGGAGAGGTCCATTAATCAGGAAATCAATGGCCCTGTCAATAGGCTGTCCCGGCCCTGACAATAGATGACAGTCTAGAGGTGGAGCTTAAGGTTAGCTGAGCAGAAAGCGTTCCACTGCTGAAAGTCCATCCTGTCTCACGGCTGAAGCTCTGTCCTGTTCTCCTTCCACCCCCAGGCATGACTTCATCATTTACTAAATCCTTTTAGGGACTGCTCAGCCCCACAACTCATTGAAGGCAGAGAGCGTGAGTGGGTCATGAGTCATGGTGGGATATGAGTAAGTTCAGTGTCAGCTTTCCTCCACTTGTGCCCTAGAGACAGTCGCCTCCATGACTGAAAGGCACACATAAGTGAAACACCCCTTGCAGTTGTTAAAGTAAAACATCAGCTGTATAGTACGGTGCAGCATGATGTTCACTGGATTTTCCTGCAGCAGTTAGAATCCACTCGTGGAACAGTAACAGAATAACTTTCTCATAAAACATAATATTACATCATTATTATTTTTATTATCAATTACAATGACCATTAAAGGAATGACAACAGAAGAGTCTTTTTTTGGTTGAACAAACGCTTTATTATAATTGAAACTTGACACCATTTTTAATGGAAGTATATGTAAAACATTTTAGTTTACATGTTGGCAGCACTATAGAATGTTAAATGAACTACTACTTTAAAATAATGGGGGGCTGAACAAAACTCAGAGGAGCGGCTTGTCACTAAATTGAGAATAGCTGGTCCACCTTAAAGGTCAGTCCACATTAAGTGAGCCTTGCTGCTAGCTTCAGGGTTAACCCTCTTCACAACAGATTTTGGCTTGGGTCTTGAGGAGTTGTAGCATTTATTCACTGACAAATAGCGTAAACTATACACACATGCTCCCTCTCTCTCTCTCTCTCTCTCTCTGTCTCTCTCTCTCTATCTCTCACGACTGCATACGTTACTCACACAACCTACACACTGAGCTATTCCTTAAAGAAGTTTGCTACTTGTATAACACATTTTAGTAAAAAAAAAAAAAAAAAACCCATCAACATTTCAATCCTTTAAAAACGGATCTCCCGTGGGCAGCCGCGGGAGCTCGCTGTTTGCATGATCCTGTTCAAATAGATGTGAAATAAAAGCCATAATAGCTAGAGCATTCATTCTTTTGCAGTGGAAAGTCAAGGCAGTATTTCGCATCATCACGATGTACACTTGCGATGACGTCATTATGTTACGTAACGTGCGGTGGCGCCAGATTTTCCCGCGGGAGAGCACTTTTTGAATGTTCCTGTATGAATCGATCTAAAATAAAAACCATAATGGCTAGAGCATTCATTCTTTTTAGAGCATTAAGCTAAGGCTTCTGTCTTTTGCGTCACCACGTGGTAAATGGTAAATGGACTTGCACTTATATAGAGCTTTTCTAGTCTTCCGACCACTCAAAGCGCTTTACACTACATGTCAGCATTCACCCATTCACACACACACTGATGGAAGCCATGCTAGGTGCCAACCTGCCCATCAGGATCTAATCTAAATACTCATTCACACACCGATGGAGCAGCCTTCGGGAGCAATTTGGGGTTCAGAATCTTGCTCAAGGACACTTCGACATGTGACCGAAGGAGCCGGGGATCGAACCGCCCGACCTCTGAGCCACAGCTGCCATTCCCACATTGTATGCTTGTGTTGACGTCATGAAGTTACGTTATGTGAGGACCGTAACAAAACTATCAAAAGTGTAAAGAGTGTTAAGAAATATTTTGTTTGTGTTTCTACATTTAGAAATCTTTTGGTTTTGTGTGTTTATTTAGTAACATATTTTGAAAAACAGTTTTTCAATTTTTTTTTTTTTTAAATCTATTGTACAATTTCAATACATTTGTCAATCATCATGGTTTATTGACTTATATAACCTTTTAACTTAGGTTGTACAGATTAGGGATATGAATAATTTGAAGATACTCCAAGAAATCACATCACCTCACAACAGTAAGCAAATATACCAATGTAGGCACTGGCGGACCATTTCTTTGAGTTCAAAGGGTTAAAGTCTGAGGATTTTGTAGTTATGCAACCTGTTTCCTTGTTCTCTGTCCTGTGTTTACTGTAACTGTTGACCATTGATTTCATTTGTTGCTACAACAAACATTGCATTGGCTCCCTGGTCAGCACTAACTCCACCAATAATACAATTGCAGTGCTGACCAAAGTATCTTAATGAGCATCATTAATCCTGAACCCTGTCATATTAATCAAATATCTCACTCTGCTAAGTTATGTGACTCAATATTTTTCCGGGCAGATTTTTCTGCTGATGTAATGAATGAGTTCGAGCCACGGATAGTACCCATGACATTCACTATCACCAGAGGGTGAAGCCCACTAACTGAAATCCTCTCACTTTTCCTCTCCAGCGCCACCGCGAGGTTTACAATTTTGTTTCTTAGGGAAATGCCATGACAACTATTGAATGGATTACCAAGTCATGGCAATCCATTCAATAGTTGTCATGGCATTGGTACACATATCCATAGTGCCCAGAGGATGAATTCGAACACTTGACTTTTCCTCTAGCCCCTCTATGAGGTTGACATTTGTAGCTTTGACTGAAATGTCTCCATTGAAATTTGGTACAGACATTCATGTTCTCCTCAGGATGAAGTGTAATCACTCTCCTCTGACTTTTCATCTCGCACCACCGGCAGGCAATAATTTACATTTCTCCAATACTTTGGTTTGTGACTAAATACCTAAGCTAAATTAATGGCATTCCCATCAGCCTCAGCTGTACTTGGATTTTAGTGCTAATTAACTAAATGTAGCATGCTAACACGCAAAGTTCAGATGGTGAATACGGTAAAAATTATGTGCATCAGCAGTTTAACATCATGATTGTGAGGATGCTAGAGTGCTAACGGCAGCATGAAGCTCAAGGCTCAGCTGTGCCTAAATCCAGCTGCTAGTGTGGCTGTAGACTGCAAGTCCTGTTTAAAAAACATAGTCAAATGTGAAAGTCAACACGAGATTTTACAGGTTTAAAACATTTGAAAGACATACTTGCCACCTTTTAAACAAAATTCCTAGTAAACGATTTATACCTAAAAAAGCCTCAAGGAGATATATTTGCTCAGTCAAATGGGAAATACTGTAGTACATAAGTAAGGAAGTGACACCAGAGAACCGTCTTTCTTCCCTTTCATTATTTCATTTGGCTACCACACACATTTACCACACACATTTTCTGGATACTCCTCTGGCAAGAGTAGAAAAGGAATCTTCAATCACCACAACGCTCATCAGTTCATATAAAAGTCAATTTCATCTTCGATTCAATTAAATTTTTTTACCGGACTCATCACCATATTGGGCTCTCAGAATCCTTTATGTTTTATATAATGAAATTCCCAATGACCAGTTGAATCATTAGAACGCAGCACCACTTCTGATGTCTTAAAATAGAACAAAGAATAACAGGCTTATTAAAATCTAATCTGGGTCACCGGATGAAAAGACAACTGTACCTATAATGGAACTCCAAGAAATCCAACATAATATAATCAAGCTGTGCAAATGGATGCGTGTGCTTAGCCAAAGTGCCAGAGTGCTTAAATAGCACAACCAGGAAATTACAATGCCACTCCACTTGGGCCTGCAGGTTTCATGCCATTCAACAGCAGCTTTATAGTTGTCAAATAATTGCTGAGAGGGACTTGACTTTTCTATTTTGAAACCATTTCTTTCCCCGTCAAGCAATACATGAATGGCAGTGAAAGAACTCTTCACTCATGTCTAGACCAGAAATTGGCAGGCAATCTGGCGCGAGTTTCCCCTCTTTGTGAATCCGTCTTTTAGCAAAAGCGGCAACTTGGAAACTTCCTTTTTAGCAGTTTTCCCCCCCTTTTTTTCGATAAGTGAATTGAATTGCAAAGACCTGAATATAATTTGACTTTAGACATAACCAATTTATCTCACACCTCGGTGCAATCCGAGACCCTGTAATGAAAAGCCAGGCTGAGAGTCAGGATTGGCGGAGAGTGACACCTGCTTCAGTTGGTTCAAATTAGAAATGCCAAAAGAAAGGAAGAAACTGTCAAATAGAAATGTGTCAGACATTTTACAGGTCTAATACTCTTGTAGGCTGGAGGGTTGAGGTTTCAGTCGAAGGGTCTTTCAAAAAGTGTGATGTGAGCTGCCCTGAGCACACGCACAAACAGATGGGAGGCATTTCAGGATGCTCGCCTGTCACAACCAGCCATTCTTAGCCTGTTCTAATGCTGCTCTCACAGATGTCTGAAAGTCAGAAAAACTTCCTACTAGAGGTAAATGCAAAAAAAAAAAAAAAAAAAACCCAGCTCTTTAATTCAGAATTCCAAGAAAGTAAAATAAGATTTCTCAACCGTGAAATTACTGAAATGCATCTGATGTCAAGTGGGCATGGTGGCACACACTAAATATGATGCACGTTTAAACTTTGTGTGAATTCCATTCATCCTTACCAAATTTTCAAAAACAGATCAGATTGGGCATTATTGGCTCATTACTATTGATAGTGGTTGAAATTGTTCTTTAGCCTCAAAAAACTTTTTTCCCCCGGCCGTGTCGAGTTTCTGGTGGAAAAATACCACAGAGCTAAAAAAAATCTATTGAAGTTCACCTTTCTGTTATGTGTGATTCTCTAGGGAGCTGGAAAAATGTCCAGCTGGAGTGTTTGTTATTGCTTTTTTTAGTCGTCTGTTACCAAAGATTTGAGTCTCCAATCGACCAGTTTTCTATAAATCACAATAAACGTTTCGCGGTTCAATACAGGAAGCGTCTGTTAGGAGGTCAGTTGAGTGATAAAACTGCTTTAATGTTATATAAAATATAGGAGATGACCATATCACATGATATACGGTATCACTGTTTGCTATAAAGAGCAAAGCAGAGTTATTTGTCATGGTATGCTTCTGTTGGGTTTTGTGGTGAACATGAAAAACATCCAGATGTTGTGATGGAGATTATCCATGAAGTCAACTAGGCCACAGATTGGAGTGACAGTTTAAAAATGTTGTTTTTTATTAACCTGAGTATTATTAGCATTGCGTATTGTGAGAAACACGTGTGATGAACGAGAATAGTTTTTCGCAAGCAAGAGACTGTTAATGTGGAATAGTTTTAAGTGGTAAGGTTTAAGCGAAGATGCAGGTGTTTGGAAAGTACTGAGCATACGACTGGATAAATGACACTTGGATTATTCGGCACGCGTTGTGTGAGAGTTTGTAAACGGATGTTTCGATATAGTTTCTCTGATGTTAAACCATTTACTTCAATTCATCGAGGTTTTTCTGTGTTTTGATTCTCGTTCACAGTGGAGGCACGACAGAAAAACAAAGTTCTCTTCAAGAATTCGAGGCAACATGTGGTGAGTAATTGATATACAAATGGCCATTCGGGGGGTGAAGTTTGTTTTATTTGATCTACTGGGTGTGAATCGGTATCAGTGTCTCTCTCGTCTGAGTTTACCTTCCCTCTTCTCCGACACCTTCCTCTTCTCATGTTCTCACAAATTTAACCTCAAAACAGAAAGTTTTCCTGATTACGCCAAATCACTGAAAGTTGTTATCGTGCCGGCCTCCCGCTGAGAGCAGCTGCTCGGCTGTCGCATTAATCCATGTTGCTTATGCAAATGTACACCCTTTTGAAAGGTTCTCCAGAAATATGATGCTATTTAGGCTGCCAATCATTGTTTATATAATTACGCCATTACATGTTCTTGTGGAGTTTTGATGAATGACACCTAGATCAACAGCAGAATGGAAGACTGACAGCGTGAGACATTTTTAGTACTTGGGGGGAAAAAAAAAAACTTTTTCTTGCGTCGTAGAAAATCTCACAAAAGATGTATAATCAATAAAGTTGGATTAAGATTGTTATAAGTAACGACACTAATGCATTTGTGCCATCAATAAGACATGGATCGCCCGCCGTTTGAGCCAAATTATTGGTTGAGACAGCTAGCTGTGCACAGCCAGTTTAGAACGTCATCGCTCTTTGTGTCAGATTTATCCATAACTTTGTTATATCACTGTGAATAATGTGGGGAATACCAGGATGAGGCCAGCTGGATGAAATGCTTCTACTGTTTTAGGGTAGTCTTATGGTAACATGGCTCAGGTTTTTCAGTGATAAATGAGCTGACAATACAGCTCAGAGGAGAGGAGTTAACATGAGGAGACTGGCGCTCCGGCATGCAGGTTCAATTGCTTTATTGATGAGGCAGGGGAAGCAGTCAACAGCTGATTGCGAGTTTAATTAAGTGTACTTGTCAAGGACACGGGTCTCAGCTCTGCTGAGTCGAGAATATCGTCCACTTCCCGAAAATCCCATCATAACCCTGCAGCACCCTGATGGATAACTCCGTGTCTTTCGGCACCGAAGAGAGTCGTCTTTGAGCTAACTCAGGTTTCAATTAGCTTCTACTCCACCTTCCATCTCCCAGCACCTTCCTGCTTTGTAAGATCAGTTAAGGAAGACGCCTGCAGGACTGCCTGTTCAAAGCAGCCTCTGGATTATGGACGCTTTATGGCTTGTGTGTGTGTGTGTGTATTTTATGCTCAAGAATTCTACTATTCTGTTTGGACACAGTGATAGTACGTGTCCACAGGATCCGTCCTTTCCACACTTCCCATTCGTTGTCTTTGTAAGCAGCCGTGCAATGCATTCTGGTAGCGTGGCGGCGCGATTCGAGAGACGGAGCGTCACGACGGCCGTTCCACATTTGCATAAAGTTGAGGTCCAGTCTGCTTTATGCAAATCACGGGCGTCCGACGTGACTCGCCGCCTCTCGAAACTCCCGAGAATCTTTTAAAACAAACGTTGTCGATCCAAAATAAAGACAGATTCAGCAACTGCGTGGCTTATTTCTCGCCTCAAATGTTTTCAGAAACACATTTCGGTGAACTATTATCGTGAAAAAAGAGAAAAAAGTTTCCAAACAAGCCTCCATATTGTTTCCGGTTTGAAAGCTGGGAGCAGCAGACAACGAAGGGAAAGCGTTCGTCCAATCAAGGTGCCGAGTGTCTTGTGTCTAGTGGCAGCCCACCAAGCGCCCAATGCTGGGAAGTGGCGCGTCCCCTCATGATATAAAACTTTGTTGAATTCTGCTTCAGACTTGGTCGTCATGCATGTTTAATCAACGTCTGATGTCGTGAAATAATTTCAAATTCATCAGTCACATGTGCATAGTTTGTCTGCAGGCTGCTACACAAACTCAGCTCAGTGGGTTACCTCTACAGCAATTTTGCAATTAAACTCTTTTGTAATGCTAATATGCTCCGAAATCAACTGATCATAGAGTCGATCAATATTACGCTGTCAAATTAAGGGTTTGTACCATCCCAACAAAAAGTAGAATCCCAAGGAACCATTTCGTTGGGCAAATAATTTCAAAGTGTCAATATAAGGTTCATTCAGCATGTTACTGCTTAAATGAAATGTTGCCTAACATGTTAACTTTGAAATAACCTCAACCAGATCCAATTCACAATCACAATCACCATATGTGGTCTGAAACGCCCTGTGGCTCCATGGAAACATGCTTTGAAGTTTGAAATATGTTTCTCTCCCAGTCTTTTTTAAGTGTGTGATAGCTTAAAGTTGGATTTTTCGAAATATGATTCATGGTTGTAAGAACGTCCATGAATCTTTTTGTGCAAATGCACCGATTGTGAAATTCTGGGCCGAAAGCTGATACCGATGTTTTGGTTTATTTTGTTTTTGCTGTTATTTTATTTCCCTTTTTGTGCCAAGGAAACAAAGACCTCTTCATTATAAAATAATTTTGAGCTGTTTTAAAGTCCTTCAGCATTTAATTACGCTGCTTTTCAATGAGCACAGATTCAATCATACAAGTTTATGTAAGGTTTTTTTTTAAAATTCAATTTAAAGAACAACTTCAAAAGTACAAGAACAATGTTTCAGTACTTCGAGCTTATATAGCCCAACCAAAATATTCGTTTTGTGAAACATAAATTAAATGTAGATGTAACAATGATTAGAAACATGAGCACTATTCAGTGAGTGTTTTTAAGAAATCTTGTAATCTGTTGTTTTACTGCTTAATTTTGTTCGTTGAACATACCAACGTTCTTGTCACTGATCTTTCTCTGAGACAGTGTCACTTTTCAGAGACACTTTTATACTGATGTTTGGCTGACAAATCGGTGCATCCCTATGGAATCAGTCTTGCAGGAAAAGTATTCAGACATTCAAAATGTTTGTGATAAAGCAGCTTGATACCATCTACCTTTCTACTAATAGAAACACAAGAATTAAAAAAACTACCTTATAACTAAACTGTATTGCATCCAAAGTCACAAAACTAACTTTCCTGTGCCAAGCTACAGTATATTTGACAAAATGATGAAGACTTACTGTAACAACACAGACCATTTAAAGCTATAGCTTCTTATTTAATAGATCTACTATAGGGCCTTTACTACTATATACTGTATATCTACTAGTCACCCAGACTATGCTTATCTTGTCCTGACACCAGTAGAGATCACTGCTGTGATTCTGTCTCCTGCTGTGTTCACTGAATGAGATCATTGCCTAGAGGCTGACATAGGCGCGGGGCCTACCTCGCGCTATGCCGTGTAGATTCATCATGTGTGTTTGTCAGGCTTTAACACGGGCTCCAAGGTTGCTGCAGCCATCCATTCTTTAAGATGCTGCTTGTCGCTTTGATAGATGAGTTACTGGCTTTTTGGTTGTCTGAGTCTTTGACTGTCATGCACTATATATCCACGACTCCATCCAGTCTCGCACGCCGGCCCTGCAGGTCGCTGCTCGTCTGGGTCGCGGCAAAGCGTTCATTTTCAGCAGGCTCCATGCTCAGCTCATGTGTTCAGCCTCACAGTGGCCCTCCATCACGATGAGGTTAACCCCGCTAGTTTCAAGTTTCAAGTTGTTTATTATCAAACGCACAGCAATTACAGAAGCAGTTGTTGTCAATGTAAATCTTGGGTCTCAAGCTCTCTCCAACAATGCTAATTAAACGTGTATGAAAGGCAAGCACACAAGTGAAAACCAAATATTTGTCCTGCTAATAGCTCTGCCACCAACAATCTCATGTTCAAAAGTTGTCCCCTCTCATTTCGTATAATAGGGCCGGCTTTGGCGGTGCGCATGATGTGAAAAAGTAAAAAATAAGTAACAGATAAAAACAAAAAATAAATAAAAATAAAACAAAAGTGGAGGAGGAGCTTGAGACACGGCAGCCGTCCGTAGCGCCACTTTAGCTCAGGTCTCGTTGGAGCTTTGCGGAGGGTCGGTGTTTCTAAATGTTTGCACAGCATCCTAAAATATGAAATAAACGATAAAGAGTAAATAAATATTGACATGTGAATTTTTAAGATTGGGCTTGAATCTGAATTGAATTCCTACTAACATTCAGGTTAGCTCGTTTTCAGTTTTGCCCCAAATACAGTGGTTTAGTTTAGAGCTGCTATTTTTTCTTGATGAATCATTTCCCAGAGCCCAAGGTGGCATTTCCAAATCCCTTATTTTATCCAACCATCTGTACAAAAGCCAAAGATATATATTGTACTCAATATATGACAGATTAAAAGCAGCATATTTGAGAAGTGGGACCGGTGAATATTTAGAATTTTTGCTTAAAAATAACTGAAAAGTAAATTTTCTGTCTCAGTAATCACTTAACCGTTTCACTTCTAGTTTAGACTGTAGCTTTATTTACAACTTATCTGGTCGTGTTTTTGCCTATTGTAGAGAAGTCCTCGTGTTCCCAGATCTTAGCTATTGCTTTGTTAGTACAATGTTATCACAGCTGTTAAAAAATGACGGCCAAAACGATGAAAATAAGAGCCAAGTTGTAATAAAATCCTTAGACAATTACCTTGATGTGGACGCGTGGCTACAATTGTTAATCTAATAAGCAGTTTTTTTTTTTTTAATTTGCTTTAAAGTGCTGGTACTTCCACCCATGTGTGCTAGAGTAAGTGTGTTGGGCTCGTGCACCGTCAGGATGGCCTGCTCGGAGCTGCATTGGATTAATGGCCTTTATGTACTGCAACTAATGGAGTGGGAGATCAGTGGTCAGTAAATGTGACTTACTCCAATCAAGTGCAAGGCTTACTAAGCCTGACTGCTGCATCCTCCGGAGCCATAAAAGCTGTTGTTTTATTTCTCCCTCATCACCCAGTGACCTGCTTACACCGCCTGGTGTCAGTATTGGGCACGAAGATTTACAGCAGAGGTCAGAGGACGGATGGATGTACAGTAGACATGCAGGGCTAAGAGGATGGGTGGGAGGGAGGACGATGTCGGGATTTGCGGGGAGAACCGACTGACTTGTAGATCACCACTAGTTACACGGATGCGTAGCTATGAATTATTGACGCTTTCAGCAGTGAAATTGTAATCGCATGTGGGTCTTTTATCGGCCCCGGAAGGCAAGAGTCAAAACAGAACAGTCACACGCAGAGCAGAAGGAGGAGATGCCAGGCCTGTTTTCATGTTTTCTTTTCCAAGAAAGAGGAGCAGCGTGCACCGAATGCAGTGTTTGCTGTCGATCCCGAGCGCTGTCTCCTCAGCATGTGAATGCATATGGTGTCTCTTTTATTAAGCACTTTGAATGAGGCAGCCCTCGGTAGTGTTATCATTTACAAATTTAAGGCTGATTCACAGGCACAGCATGGAGCCCCCTCTTGAAGAATGAAAGTAGAGCACTCATTTGATACAGAGATTGACTGCTGAACAACCACAATAATTGAAACCTCTATGGCAAGCACTGATGTCACGAATAAAAGTCGGAATACTCAATGTTACGTGTGTGTACTGGGGCTGTCAAAGTTAACGCGATAATAACGCAGAAATACAAATTTGTTTTAATTCGCCACTAATTTCTTTAACGCATTAACGCAATTTGAGAATTTAGGTTGTAGCGGGCTCAGTTTTAAAGCTAGCGTTAAGATACTGGTAACCTATGAAACTAGAAAATCGCAGGAATCCATCGGTACCAACGATGTCATACTAGTTTGTCGAGAAGGAGGCTAAATAACGCACTAGACTTACGCTAAATTTTGGCGAGGAAAACATTTTTATGGCCGTTTTCAAAGGGGTCCGTTGACCTCTGACCTCAAGATATGTGAATGAAAATGGGTTCTATGGGTACCCACGAGTCTCCCCTTTACAGACATGCCCACTTTATGATAATCACATGCAGTTTGGGGCAAGTCATAGTCAAGTCAGCACACTGACACACTGACGGCTGT
>CAKAOH010019781.1:67263-81712 GCA_916701665.1 Sebastiscus tertius | reverse complement strand
ACAGAAACTGTACATTTCCTGTGAACATAGAAGTTTATTTTGAAAAGACACTATGCATGTATCAAGCAGAAACTACGCTTCCTGTGAACATAGAAGTTTATTTTGAAAAGACACTATGCATGTTACAAGCGGACACTGTACGTTTTCTTTGGACACAGACGTTTATTTTGAAAATACTATGCATGTAACAAACGGAAAAACTGACACGCCGTCCCTAACACGTCCAAAACTAGGGGTACCTAGAGCATTAAAGTTTGAAGCATAGGACCATTGTACGTTAAACAAGCTAACTCTATCATCCAACTTCCTGTTGGGTGGTCATTTTAAAATGGAAATACTGCCACTGAAATTAACCCGAAAATCAACAGAAGTTCAAAAGAATTTCTCAAAATGACACCTTCTGTGTGCTTGTCTTACTAAAAAAAAGCAAGCAGCACGTCATGGAAGTATTTTTGGTGGACTATTCCTTTAATTCATGTAGTGCATGATATCACATGTGTGTATTGGCGGAGCCTCTAAATCTATGACAAAGTGCTGAAGGCATAATGTGCATATGTGAGCATTTGCTGATGTGAATGTACATAATTACACCATAATGCTCACGAGCATATGTTGGAGTGCATGTGACCGTGTGTGTACGGGGGTGTGACCTTGATGTGCAAGGACCAAAATGGTAATTTTTGTTGCTAATTAGTTTGTTTATCATCAGCTTTCAGGACCTTCTCTCTCTCTCTCTCTCTCTCCTCCACACACACACACACACACACACACACAGTCCAGCAGCATGTACATGTGTGTGAGTGGCTCACGAGTAATGGCCAGTGGCAGGTAGAGAGGTGATGGATTGCCTGATTAGTGGTCTGGCAGGGCTCTCCTCACAGATGGGCTGTTAGATGCCGGCATCTGGCCCTGACATTGCACACACACACACACACACACACACACACACACACACTCTCTATAGACAGATATAGGCATCCATACCTACACATGTGAACTCTTCAGAGACGTTGGATGCGGAAATCAAAACTTTTCTCCCCTTTTCGCCATCTGTCCCCTGTCTTCACTCGTCTCCCTTGTCCTTCCCTCTGTCCTTCCCTCTCTCTCTCTCTCTCTCCCTCTCTCTCCATTTGTGTCCCCACGCTTTGCTCGTTAGTCAGTGTAATTACCAAGGAAGGGGAACAGATTAGGGCGTTTACGCGCCAGGATGTTTACATGCGCCGACACACATGCTGCCCGTGTCACCGTGCGAGGCATACACACACACAGTCAGAGGGATAAAACACACCAATGTAGCGCAGAATGTGCATACATATCTCATAAAAAGCATTGCAAAAAACAAACATTCGCACATGGGAAGGAGCACAATTGCACACACACAAATGTAAATACGACATATGCGTAGACCAAAGGGGTTTATGGGAATGCGCGTTTGCACGAGGAACATACTCACACATGTCATCCGACTGCTAAATTTGAATATATGCATTTATAATGAACCTTTTTTAACCACTAAAGCCTCGTTGAGGTGTTCTCCGATGAGCGATAACACAAAATATGTCACGAGTTGAGATTTAAAGGACATTTTTAGGGCGATACGGTTAATTGCTTTCAAGCCAAGAGTCAGATGAGAAAATTAATATGGCTCTCACATCTGTCTGTTAAATGAGAATCTATAGAAGTTTTTATTGGACTTTATTAGTTGTGAACCCACAGAAGACAATCCACAAATGCACAGGAAGCGATCTGCAAATGCGCAGATAGCATTCCACGTGCAGAAAATAGATGCACAAATGCGTAAATATCACTTTACATGTAAACCTTAAAATACGTATTTACTGAGTAAGTTATGCGTATTTTGCAAATCGCCCTGTATTTTTTTGGATGTGACTTTACACAACACAAATACATAAAATACGTTTGCGGGTAGTGAAATATTTGCAGATCATGGTACATATTTGCGAATTGTCTTCTGTGGATTACAAATATTATCTACAGATCTGCTGCGGTACCAATTGGACAAAACTCTGTAAACAAACAGGAGGAAAGTTACAAATGTCATGTGGCCCATAAATCCACAGGAAAGCGATCTGCAAATGTGAAATAGATGCACAAATGCGTATATATCACTTTACATGTAAACCTTAAAATACGTATTTACAGAGTAAGTTATGCGTATTTGCAAATCGCCCTGTATTTTTGTGGATGTGACTTTACACAACACATGTTTGTGGATAGTGAAATATTTGTAGATCATGGTACATATTTGTGAATTATCTTCTGTGGGTTACAACTAATAAAGTCCAATAAAAACTTCCATAAGAATCAGGATGTATTTTGAGAAAAATGAATACCGCTCTCATATCTGTTTGTTAAATATGAAGCCGTGGGTTAGCTTAGCTTAGCATCAAGACTGGATACAGGGGGGAATCGGGATGTATTCTGAGATAACATACTGTAAAATGTTTTAAAACCAAAGTTTGTGTCAGAATGATGAAACATGAGCTTGATGAGAGCCCAAAATTCAGACCCATTTTCTTCCCTGAAATGACAAATTGAAGGTCATTTCAAAGTTTAATCGCCCCCAGCTCTCTCCTCTCCTCTCATGAAGTCGCACCCCGACGCCTCGCAGATCTCCCGCCGCGCACCACTTCCCGCTGCGATCGCCGCTCCGTCGACATGTAATTTAATTTCACATGTGTTTCCGTGACAAACCTGCAGGTGCTCGCCCGGCGAACTGAACCGCTGACGTGACACTGTGTCCCCCTTATCAGTAAATTTTCCCACCAGGACTCAAGACAGCAAGGCCCCCCTCTGGTGAGGACTCATCCAATCACACGGGGGTTGGGGAGGGGGGGGGTTTCGCAGTGCGGATCCCAGCGTTTGATAGGCTCCCTAGCGTCTCCATCCGGCGTGATGATAATGTCATGTGTCGTATGCTTATTCAGGCTCAAAGTAATATCATTTGTAGCGTTTTTCCTCCCTGCCTTCAGCCCCTCGCTCCATAAAGCTAATCACAGTGCTCGGCTTTGGATCGGGAAGGGCGAAGAGGGGAGAGAGGAGGGGAGGAAGAGGGGAGGAAAGCAGGGAGCTAATGGCATTTTAAGGGTGGGGAACCACTCCCATTACTTATGATAATGAAAAGCTAATGCACACACCTTCGGGCTAAAGGTACATGAGATTGTTGTGTGTTCTTCCAGCTGCATGCATATTTCTATAAGATGGATAGATGGATAGATATATAGATGGATCGTTCATAACGTATGCAGTTAAAGAGACATTCAGAGCCTTTCATTGTGAAATCTTTCCTCCGGGTGATATCATCCAGAGGACACGGAGCCCCTCATTGAGTTAATTAAACCTCAGTGAAAAGATGAGAAAGAATAAAAGTCCGAGGCTCATCTAGCGATGCCGCAGTAAAAAATGCAGTTTTCAAGTTATGAAGTTGCTTCACGCGGCCGAAAGGAGTTTCATAGGAATT
Organism: Sebastiscus tertius; assembly: GCA_916701665.1. Lineage (NCBI taxonomy): Eukaryota > Metazoa > Chordata > Actinopteri > Perciformes > Sebastidae > Sebastiscus > Sebastiscus tertius. Next base: position 78,231 of record CAKAOH010019781.1, on the reverse strand, counting down.
CAAATAAAAAAATCGTAACAAGCTAGACGTCTAATAAACCGAAGAGCCTCTCCAAATCCAAAACGGGGGAGTCGTTATACCCAAAGTATAAGGACACAAGCGTTACCAAAGGAATTGTGATTTAAAAACACATGACCTTGCAAGTGTTTTTTTCTTTAAGTTGACATTTAAATCTGTGGAAAGCAAACGGACCAACCACAGGATTTGATTATACCAGATATGTGATTTTTAGCGTGATTATAAAAGAAAAACTACTAATAAATCCATCTGCCGATTGTTAAATCTGTTCAGGAAGCGATCTGTATATAGAGCCACGTATTTAAACACATCAGTATGGGTGTTTGCCCTAATTAATAGATCAAAAGCTGTGTAAAGCTGCTGTGCTTGTATCCAACTCTGTGTACTTTTTCAGTTCAGGCTGTCAAATTTAAAGCGTTAATAAGGTGTCAACGCAAAATCGTTTTAACATCACTTTTTGGCAAGGAGAAGCTGTCATGTCCATTTTCAAAGGGGTCCCTTGACCTCTGACCTCAAGATATGTGAATGTAAATGGGTTCTATGGGTACCCACGAGTCTCCCCTTTACAGACATGCCCACTTTATGATAATCACATGCAGTTTGGGGCAAGTCATAGTCAAGTCAGCACACTGACACACTGACAGCTGTTGTTGCCTGTTGGGCTGCAGTTTGTTATGATTAGTAATTTTTTATGCTAAATGCAGTACCTGTGAGGGTTTCTGGACAATATCTGTCATTGTTTTGTGTTGTTAATTGATTTCCAATAATAAATATATACATACATTTGCATAAAGCAGCATATTTGTCCACTCCCATGTTGATAAGAGTATTAAATACTTGACAAATCTCCCTTTAAGGTACATTTTCAACAGATAAAAAAATGTGCGATGAATCGGGATTAAATATTTTAATCATTTGACAGCTTTTGTTACAGCATTTCCACAGTACGCCTATCATGCGCGTGTCCGTGCGCTCCCCGACATTCAAACTTATGCGTTTGCTCCCGTCATCTGAGAGCATTAAAGTGCTGCATAAAACTTCTGTCACTCACTGGACTTTATTCAAATTTCATGTTTACTTCTCTGGTTCGATTGTAAAAAGTCAGTGTGAACATCAACCGGACCAGAACTATCATTTTCTCATTTTCCCCCCTTGGTCCGGACCAAATGAACCCAACTACAGACGGGAAAGCACCCTCAGATTGAGAGGAACCTATCCCAGAGAACTAAATGAGAACACCAAGCAGTTATTGCACATGTAAAGCATATGCAATGACAGGCTTACAAGCTCGTAAATGCTTGTATAATTTCCCTCCCCTATGCACTAATACACACACACACCCTCCTCTCTCTACTTCCTGTGTCAAGCAGACAGGTTTTTGTGTAAACAATGCGTGGAAAGTGGGTGAAGTGTCCAGAGAGATGAAGGAGCGCAATGACTTCTCTTCATCTGCCTGTCTGCGCTCTCCTCTTTGCCAAATAATACATGTGTATCGCACACACACTCCCACTACACTCCTGTTCTATTGTGGCGTATGTGTGTGTGTGAGGCGACCTCTCTGTAGCGTGTTACACAGTGGCCATTCATTTAACTACCTTTTTTGGTATCATTGACGTTGAATCACAGTGTTTTGCAGAATGGTCTAATGCTGGCATTCTTATCTGTAGGGGTGTCACGGTTTTGAAATCAGAAATCGATTGAAACAGGATCAGCGGTTCTTTTTCACTCCACCCCCGCCAACTTGCGTGGGAAAAAACAGCAACAACAACAGACGACGCGGTGCGGCGCATCGCGGTGCAGAGCGGCGCATCGCAGCGTGCTGACATGTTCTTCTTTCTGTCTCCATCTCTCCCGTTTTTAAGCGCTGCTACTCCTTCGACGCTGCCGACCCAAAAGCATTTGGCTCGGCCCTTGCACTGACAGTGACTTCATGGTGCATTCAGGTGTGCCTCGTAAACTCTGAAGAACTCTAGCTGCAGCTGTAAAGTACCCTCCTGCCATCTAGTGGAATCTTCTTTTTTGTTGAAAGTGTAAACGACAGTTGTCAGGGCATAAAAACAAACAATCTGTTGATCTTTACGAATCAAGAGTCCATCATCTAACAATGACATGTTTAAATCAAATCAAATTGTGACCTTAAAATCCAAAAATTGAGTCGGGTATTTGGAAAATCGTGACACCCCTAATTATCAGGCGAACAGGTTGTGTAGGGATGAGGATGCAGTCTATTAGGGCTGGGACGATGCACCTATCTTCCGATTCAATACTATCACGATAGCTGGGCGCTGATTTGATGTGTATTGTGATCCTACAAGGAGTGCGATTACGATTTATTGCGGTTTTTTTTGTTAACTTTTTTAACATCATGAGGGAAAAAGTTAAATCTTACACTTCTGGGGACTTTTCCCCCCCACAAATGAGTGGTATTACTTTTTCGTTTCGGCTCGCTGCGGTTTGTTTTGGTTGAAGGATACGGAACGGATATGACGTTACTCAGACTACAACAATAAAACTTCCTCCGACCTCCGCCGAGACTCAAATGAAGCAAACGTATTGATCCTGGAATTATATACTATACTATACTATAGACAAGTACTCAGGACAGGACTCAACTAATCCTTTGTCATGTTCAGCGGATGCACATTTCTGTACCGGCAGCTCTCCAGTGGGTCTGTAGGACATTTATGATGCGGCCACAAAGCCCGTGCGGGTGTGTATAGTAAAAACCATCGATGCATTATTGATGTATATTATACGCCGACACTCTTATCCAGATGGTTCGATATCGCACTCGATGGCTTTCGACTTGAAAAAAAGACGACCACACCGTGGTTATTGAATTAAAGATAAAGGACTGTACTATCGCATAAACACACAGCGCCGGCTACTGCAAAATGCTGCAGGATTTCATGTCGTTACTAGTCTGTGTGCTATAAAAGATGTGTGTGTGTGTGCAGAGGGGATTATGACATGCTCTGAAGATATACTGTTGCCCCCACCTCCACCGCCCCCCCCCACCCAACCCCCTTGTCCTCTCAAGGTCGTGGACCACACCGCGGAGAAGGGTGGTCTTTACACACTCTGCAGAACACACTTACTCCCCCTTGTCCCGCACGTTCTCCCTTTCCTAATTTCCCCTCCTCCTCATCATAACCCCCCCCTAACCCTCCCGCTCCCTCTTTTTACTTTCACTTCTCGCCATCCTCTTCCACCAGCCCCCCGACTTGAAAGCACTCCACACCACTGTTCATTTATAAATGTGCGTGCTCACGACTTGATTCAAGGCTGATCGTTGGGACCCTGAGCACATTGTGCTAACTACGTCGATTGTGCAGGAGCCCAAGGACGAGAACGAGTGAGCATTTGGCTGCTTATATTCACAGAGACCTAGCTGTTTGACAACAGTGGTGCATTATAAAGTAATAACTTGTAGTGCACTTGAAGTTCAAGGCCGATGTAGTATTTTGCCTCATTGAATTTTTAAGAGCTTTTTATGTGATTAGGTTTGTTTTTTCTGTGTCATAAAATGCACAAAAGGAGTCTTTCGGCTTTTGGATGTTGAAGATTTCATCGTGAATAATGCACATGTAGTGGCGTATATGTTGCGTTTGGGGGGTTTATACTACTTAGCACACTGAGCACTCTTCAGATTCAAAGTTCTTATTCTTCCTGCCAGTTAAAGGTGGATTTTACACTCTTGGTGAGTGCAGTCTCTGTAAAAAGGAGAGATTTCTCTCTGTTAAGGAGACAGTTTCAGGTTGGATTTGTCTACTGAAAAACACGTGTATCTTTATTGATAACTAACCAAATGTATACTTGCATTTGCTGTTGTTAATCAGTACCCCGAAAGGTGTCATATCAGTTAGGGGTGGGAATCACCAGAGGCTCCACGATACGATATTATCACGATGCAATCGTATTGTGATTTTAAACCTTTTGTGATACGTTCAGTATTACGATATATTGTGATTTATTACCTTTATTTCAACTGCAAATTATGCAGATTGTCAACTTCTGTTTTTATCTAATAAGACACAATTTTCACTCTGTACATCTCAGAGTTTTGATTCACATATCTTAAGGTCAGAGGTCAAGGGACCCCTTTGAAAATGCCAGAATTTAGCGTAAATTTGGAGCGTTATTTAGAGTTCTTCCCGACAAGCTAACGAAACATGGAACCAATCGATCCCTTAGGTTTTTTTAGTTTCATATGATACCAGTATCTTTACTCTAGCTCGACCGGGCAGGTTGTTAAGAGGTTAATAGTTTATATAATACAAGAATGATACTTGACGTCTATTCTTGACGAATATTGCCACGCAAAATATTGCAATACTATCCTGCATCTAGGCCTGCACCAGTGAAGTAAATGTCCACCAGTCACTATTAGGCATACCCCATTCTGGGAATGCAATGGTCAAGCAAAAGCTGGACGGATCACAGAAAAGAGAGAGTTGGCAGGCAAGAGAGGAAAGGATGGCACGACAGAGAGCAGACGGTTGGAAGGTAAAGGTAGGGAAATGAAAGATCCACAAAACGGGTGAGGGGATCTGTGCAGCCACGGATTGATATGTCCACTAATCCCCGACTGTGTTGACAGGTGGGTCCAGTCAACCCTACACTGTGGCTTTGCCAAGCGAGGCCCTCGGCCCACAGCGGACCGGCCATGCCAGGTTTCAGCTGTGGGCATGGGGGGGCCTGCGAGTCTGTGTACCACTTAACAGACAGAGAACAATGTTTACTGGTCAGGGCCCCCCGGCGAAATGGTATTGTTTGGACATGACTCGCAGGCCTTATGGGACTTTCAAGATCTGCCAAACAGACGGTAGTAAAATGGCAGCGGCGACACACATCACAACTAAACTTGCATAACTCTTCCAAGCCACTTAAAACCAGGCGAATCACCAAAATCTTGGCATCACAAAGGCAACAAATAAAGAACCAAGACTGTTCATAGTTTGATTTTAATGTATTCCACGAGGATGATAATTAGGTTTTCCTGCTAACGAGAAGGAGCTACCACCTGGGTGGGAAGCTAGCTTTGCCAGTACTTTGGCACGTTTATTCAATTATTAGCTCAAGCCAAATTTAAGGAGGTCTTTTTCCAAAATCAGATGTTCATCATTTACTAAAAAAAATTAACACATTTCTTGCTGGTCAAGTTGTGGTACTTTTGCAAAGTTCTGGTACACTCTCAAAAGCATGTGGACACCCCAACGATTACGCCCAGATGTGATTTTAATTCCAAACCATGGGCATTAATCTGCCGTTAAATCAAGGCTTTCCACAAGACTTTCAAGCCTGGATGCAGGGATTTGCTCCCATTCGGCCAGAAGAGCATTGGTTGATCATTGATGTTGTGCGTTCCAGAAAAACATTCCTTTATGAACCTTGTTTTTTTGCAAGGGAGCATTGTAACGCTGCAACAGGAAAGGGCCTTCCTTACACTATGGCATTGAATCTTCTGTTTATTGGAACTAAGGGACCTAGTCCGGTTCCCACCACGATGATATGCACCGGATCATACGAACCGCCCATCCCCTTTTTTCTCAAAATGTCCCACCGCGGATACCTCGCTTGTTCCACATCTGTGTGTTCCTTGGCCACTACAGGCTTTGAGAAATGGCTGATTGGGCATCTGTGAGTCCCTGGCTGTGGTCCAATAGTCTTTTTTGCTTAGGAAGGTTCCTAACTGAGTGAAATGACCTGGAAGTATCTAAGTGGCAGCCATGATAAGAGCTAAGGAAAGGTGCTTCAATGCTTCCTCTCTTATCTCCTTTAGCATAGGGCAGTGGATCCTAAACTTTTTCACGTCAAGGACCCTTAAACTAACACAAATTAGACCCCCATTTGATAAGATTTTGTCCGAAGTTCACCCATTTGGTAGGATTTATAGTGGTGCTTTTGTGTGATTTGTTGTGGAGAAACTCAGTTTTACAGATCTGTCAATGAAATCAACTAATGGATTAGTTAACAAAGATTGGTCGAGGACAGCTTTATTGCATTTTAATGTTTTATTATTAAGGGTATTAAACCCGTGACCAGAATAGTCATGCATTCTGTCATCGTGTTACTTATGGATGAAGATAATGATTCCCCTTTTTGCACCTGGAACCCCTTCAAGGACTCCTTGGGGTATGGCATAGGGTATACTGGACCATGGTAGACCCACATCAATAACATCTGCCCAGTTCCTCATGAGTTCTCCTTCACTCCTCTCCTTGACCTCATGACGCGTTTTTCCATCGAGGTTGAAAAAGTGCATAGGAAAAGGCGTAGGACATAATTCTATTTGGCTCCTGAGTATCAAGGCCTTGTCTTGATCTTGTTCACTTAGTATTCCACCCAGAACAAGCAGGAGGAACGATCAAGAATGTAAAAAAAAAAAAATCGCACTAGAAGAGGAAGAAGACAGAGGGTGGCTACCTCACCCCTTTGTAACCCGTTGACTGTGCTCTTCGACACTCGAAAGAACTTCCACCCTCTGGTAACTTTTCAAAGGCGCCAGTAATGGCCTTTGAAGCAGCCATCAAAAATAAGTGTTTTTTATCCTCTCCTCTCTTTTCTTTTTTCTTTTTTGTCAGCCTCAATGCTCTGAGGGGTTGTCTGTGAGTTGTATGTATGAGAGGAAGAGAGACAGAAGGAAACATAAAGAGACTGAGAGGGTCTCACAGCCAGAGAGCAAGGAAGTGCGCTTTTCCTTTCTTCTGCACCTTTAGACCTTTTATCTTATTTCTCGAATTCCTCGCCTTTTTTTTTTTTCGAGGGGTTTTCAAGACCAACACGAACGCCGAGAGAATGAGAGGGAGACGTATTGTGTTTTTTTCTGCTATTGTTTATGCGATTTTTCTTCCTTTTGCTCCACATTTGTTTAGCTTGCTTGAGCTTGATAATCTCAGACAAACCCTGCCATTGTAATGCACTTCTTCCCAGAATGCAGCTAGAAGGCAGTGCACACTGTTTATTGTGTAATTAGCTGCTGCCAAAGTAAATCACACGCTAATTTGAAGCGCCTTTCAATCTACATGTCACTCCGGCACTTCAACATGTGGCAGGTCGTTCTTGAGTGAAATTCTCTGGCTCGAAAGGGAGTGATGTTTTTTTTTTTTTTTTTTTTACACGTCTTGACTGCAGCAACGATGATTCTTTTAGGGGAGAAAATATAACTTCTAGCCTCTAGAAAGTGCACAACGAAAACCCCACCAAAGATCTCGTCAAAATCAAATCCCCCCATTTTGACAGCTGGAGGAAAACATGGCTCCTCTCACTGTCTCTCCTTTTTCACTCCAAAGGTCATGGAGGGAAAGAGCGTTGTATCTGTCTCGGATGTGTTTTCAGTATCAGTTTGCGGCGTGTCCTCAGCTCACCCCGCTGCACATAGTCAGGCCGGATGACGCTTCACTTGGTGGGTGACTTCTAATATAATTGCCTGCGTGTTTGACTGAGTGCTCGGATGTGTGTATTCCGTTGCGTGTATGTGTGCGTGAAGGTAATATCCGCTGAACAAAGCACTTTGTTACACCTCTGGAGTGGATACTTCCAGATTCTTTGCCCTCCTGTAATCTCTTACTCTCGACGAAAGCTACGCCGCTACAGTTTACAGTTGATCTCTAAACTCTGACTCGTGAATATCTGACACGGTCGGCATTGTGTTAAAACACTAAAAACATATGGGTGTTTTAATGCCAGTTGGCAGAAGTAGCACGACAGTGTTACAGCTCTGCAAAAAACCCATCCTGCTCAATGTGGAGTGGGTCATAGTGTGTTACCATGGCACCGCAGAGACCACATTTATTTTCCCACCTCTTCTGAACTGTTTCTTTTAGCTATGACCACAATCTTTCTTTAATCTTAACCAAGTAGTTTTAGTTGTAATATGCATTCTGGAAAGGCATCGACAGACAATCTTGTCCTGCTAATAGGGGCATCAGATCAGAAATATGTGTACAGGTTTTGCTGTCTAGATTGTGGGACATTGTTGAAGATGTCAGTTAAGTTGAGCTATATATGAAGAAACAGAGAAACATACACCTCTTCTAGAGCGTTCTGACCTCAACCAAAGACATTCTTAGTCAACTACCACTCCTAAGATTTTATTGACTAATTGATTATTTGATTTAATCAACAGATCTGGAGTTTCTCCACGCAGAATCACACAAAAGCACCATTTTAAACATTGTAATCGACTAAAGAATTCTTAGTCGACTAAGACTAATGAAGAGGGGGCAGCCCTAGCTGGAGTAGAAAGTTTCACACTCTTAACTATCATGCAATGGTATTATTTATTAATCTATGTTTGGGCACATATTGCCTTTATCAGGAATGATTCTGAATGATAACTATAACCCCTGAGGGTTTATTGAAGGACTGTTGTATTAGTTTGCAATAGTTTTAGCTAGGGTGTACCTAATCAGGCTGTTCTCATACGCCGTTTGTAGCTATACTTACGAAAACTAATACACTGTAATTCATTTATATCCCTCAAAATCAATTCATATGCAATCCACGTAATTGTGAACTAGGAAGTATATAAAGAGTGACAAACACCGCGTAAGGAGGAAGTCGGGGTGGTCAAAAAAACACCGGACTTTTGCCTAGGAGATCGCTGTTCCTGTCCCGTGTGACAACAGAAGTCAACCTTGATTCGGTTTTCAAGTAACTTCCGATCTTAAGTCACGCCACTTCTGGAGTTATTTTAACCCAAACTACAATATTTTCCTAACCCTAACAAAGTAGTTTTTTGTCACGTAACTTCTGTACTTAAGTTACGCCACTTCCGGTGTTATTTTAACCCAAACCACGATCTTTACCTAAACCTAACTAAGTCATTTTTGTTACGTAAATTTCCGTACTTAAGTTACGCCACTTCTGTAGTCATTTCAACCCAAACGACAATATTTTCCTAAACCTAACTAAGTAGTTTTCTTCACCTAACTTCCATACTTACCACTTCTGTAGTTATTTTAACCAAAACCACTATCTTTTGCTAAACTTAACTAAGTAGTTTTGTTGCCTAAACCTAACCAAGTTGTCTCCTGTGAAAATGGAAGTTTATTTTGAAAACACTGAAGTGAAAATTGATACATGCGTCACGTTTTGCTGGACATTTTGTAGGAAAACATTCGACAAATTGGGAATGACTTTTTGTAAGATATCATACAAACCCTTGTATGACAATATTGGCCTAATAAAGTGGCAACAAAGTGTGTATGACTGCTAAGTAAGTAGCAATTTGCATGCAACAATTGTAGAAAGCTTTTTTGTCATGTTTATGTTCCATTTAACAATTAGTGAAGTAACAATGTAAGTAGGCTGACCTTATATAAGCGTATCTGTATCTTATGATTGTACTTCTTTTAATAACTTTGTGGCTCTGCATCACTGCTTTGTTTAATCACCTTTTTCTACAATAACTGTTATTATCAGAGGGGATGTTTTCCCCAGCAGAAAGTAATAGCCCATAGCTGCCCATTATGCTATTTTAACTTCTTTTTTTTTTTTTAACCAGGGAATGTGGTGCTTTGTAGTTTCCCCAATGCGTTTATGGTGATTTATATCTTAGAGGGAGGGATGATGAAAAAGTAGTTTTTCACACATGTAAGACTCCATCTAGCGCTGCCCTCGCGGCCCCCGTACCTGTGCCCCCTTCCCCCAAGACACCCAGGGAAGAGGCGGAAACGAGCGTAGGAGACGGTACACATTTCTCTTTTGAACTTCACAGGAGTGAGGTGCTTTCGAAACACTCCCAGGTGCAGATTTTTTCTTAGATGTGAGGAGGAAGGGCCGGGAGTTCAGAGAGAGAGAGGGACAGGAGAAGGAGTGAAGGAGGGAGAGGAAGAGATAGAGAAGCGCAGAAAAAAAAAGTGCTGGCGAAAGAGAAAGAAAGAAAGAGAGGGCGAGTGCGAGAGAGAGCAGCAGAAAGAGTGGGAATGGATTTGTGTATCCCGCTGGGGGTGAAACGGTAAGCCACTTTCTATGTTTTGGTGGAAGTGGATTGATTTCCCCTTCTGTGACCTCTGTCTCACTCGCTGCCGTTACCAAGTGTGATACAAAAGTCTTTTAACTGGAGGTAGAATAGAAATACAGCGGCTGCTGCATTTGGAAACAGCAGAAAGCTGTAGCGAGTCCAAATGTTCTCAGGCGTCGTGCAGAACGGAGTCAGAAAGGTAGGCCTACAGGTTTAGCCTTTGTGGGAGTGCCAGCTTTTTATTCCATGCCTGCTGAGCCCTATCCCCAAACAAACACGGAACAATGGAAAAAAAGGTGTGAGGAATCTGTGTATCTTATGATCAGCGCATATCTGTTATGAAAAATATATAGCAAAAAGTTAATTTTCCTTAGTTTCATGAAGGAGGATAAAGTGAGTAAAAAGAGGGTAAAAATGATCTAATATTCCTTTTTTATATGTTCTTGAGGGAGTTCCTATCCAGTGAATTCCCATTGATTTTTATTTTATTAGAATTCTAAAGGTTTTAAATATATATTACTAAAAGATAACATTGCAATAACATTTACTCAAAGTAACTTTTACTCCGGTCAAACCATGTCACTAACATCTTACTTAATTGAGTTAATGACTCAGGCAAACTATTTACAGTCTCTTTCCCCCATTAATAAGCGGGGCCATCTGCGTTCTTTTCAGTAATTCTTTCAAATGGAAACGCCCATTCAGCCATTAGCAAAAATTGTGATGAAGGTTACCAAAGTAAGCTAATCAATAAAGTTATGAATAATGTGAACGCTAGCACTAACTGAATCAACGTTACTTGTGCTAAGCTTGGAAATAACTGAAAGGGTCAGTTCTGATTTTTTTTTTAAGTGGGGTTGTATGTGTACTCCCATTTTCTGTGAGTTAAAATTACTGTTTTTGTGAGTGGAGTCTGGTGGCTTTAAAGAGAGCAATATAACGGCTTCAGTTCCCCATCAGAAAGGGCGGTCTGACGGCGAGGT
>CAKAOH010019781.1:0-67180 GCA_916701665.1 Sebastiscus tertius | reverse complement strand
GACTCCATTGACAAAAACAGCAATTATGTTTGTGTTAATGTGTAACTTTCGGATCCGAAACTAACGTGGCGTCCAAATTAGCACATTGCTTAGCGTCCGTGCCGGTACTCCTGTCTACTTCTTTTTCTTCTTCTCCTTAATACACGGACTATAAGGATGTATATATATATATATATATATATATATATACTGTATATGTAGCAGTGTCATCATGCAGAAATGTACGTCAGGTCACGTGGGAAGAAAGGTTTTAGAAGTGCATTGGAAAAAAGCATTTTGATGCTAAAACATACGTACTTTGACCAAAATTTGAATGCTCAGCTTTTAATATTTAAGGAACACCACTGGGAAGCTACAGAATGAGATAAATACCTGCCTGGATCACCACAATAACACGCAATAAGGGCTTACAACCAATAACTGCCGGCATTCTGCTGGGACTGAAAGGGTTAAATACTTCATTAATTGTCTAGATTTCAGCTCCTGAATTTAGATGATTTTCTGTAGCTTCCTTTCCGGCCGTTGATGTGTCAAGAAATTGGAACTGAGTGTTCCTAGAGGCTAAAATATCTCTTTTGTGCATTATTCAGCGAACATTCACTTACTAATTTGAGTCACTATTTTTCCTTGACTCCACCTGCGCTCCCACGGCGCTGAAATCCTGCACGCTCTCCGAGCCTCCTTCAACAGGTCATGTCGGCACGTCGGATCAGTGAAACATAAAATTAAAAAGACTCTTAGCCTTTTGACACCCCATCACAGGGCTCCAAAAGTTAATCTGTCCTCTGTTGAATTCAAATTAACTTGACCTTCCCCTTTACAGCCCGCGTGTTCCGCTGAACCCTTTAAATGGCACGGGACGGAGCGAGCGCTGTTTGCTTAAATGATACAAGTCGAGTCCTCCCCGAGGCTTGGATGCAAACACAAATTACCTTTAAGAAAAGAGGCAGGAGGTGGAGGCGTCACAGGTGAAGGTCGAAGCAGCCGTAGGCTACACAGCGGCCCCCACCATCCCCTCCAAAAAAGAAAAAAAGCTGTGAGTGAGCTGGCTCCATATAAATCTCCGAGCTGTAAAACTGGTTCTGTCTACACTGCCCACCCTCATAAATTGGCATCTCCCTGCCAGCCCCCCGTCCCACCACTGGCTTCACACATGCTTTATGACAAGAAGATCAGACCGCTAAATGAACGGAGGCGAGGGGGTCGTAAATCGTCCAGGTGACGACGGAGATACAGTGAGGGAGGTTGTTTCAGTTGACTTGACCAAAGACGAAAAGTGAAGTTTGGCCCTCGGGATGGAAAGACACAAAAGTCAGAGTTGAGGGGAGAGAACTTTCTACTGTTATTCATCCCTTGGTAGACATGCAGGACAGTTGCTGTATTCGAAACCGCCTACTACATACTACTGACGAGCGCAGTATACAGTACATACAGTACATACTACATACTGTGTTCCTGATTAGTATGCAATATGCGACGGTTAAAGCGATTTATTTTGCAGTGTGCTAGACCAGGCTTTAGCCTTAAAAACCAGCACTGGACAAAAAAAACAAACTTGTACCACTATTGCAATATTAGCGAATAATACAACTTAGATTTTGTCATTGACATTTGTGTTGTGATATTTAAACAAACTATCCGTCGATAAGGAAATAAAAGCCCTTCGTCCACCAGACCGGTCTCTTGAGAGCTCCAGCCAGCTCATAGCGGTCTGTGAGCATGATGTTTGTGGAACTTCTAAACTCCGAAAACGTCGAAGCAAATGTTCGATTTTGCCGCCTAATATCATAAAAACTGTAAACATTCAAAATCGACACAGTTGATTTCTCAACTCAAAAATATCCAGAAGTGAATTTGGTGATGAAATAGCTACGAAAAATGTAAAAAAAATTAGCTGTTTTTGGCTGCTGTTGTTGTTACCATAGCCTGTACCGTTCCAGCGCTTTGCATTGTGGGATACAGGAGGCGAGGTAGACGCATACTGGAGATATTTTCCAAATCAGGATATTTTTGGTATACTGTAGATTTTGCTTTTGTTCGCATACTGAATGTTACATTTTGGCCAAATCAGTACGTGCTACTCGTATAGTATGCGGGGTCTTATACAGCCATTGTGTCATCATGCTAGAAGCCTAATACACCTAATGTACTTCCTGTCATCTAGAGGAATTTGCCTTTCAACCACCAATTTTACGTCGTAATGAAAAAAAAATGGATTCCCTCAAAACACATTAATACCGTCCATATGTGAAGACGAGTATGTTGACATAGAAGTATTTGCTAATTATACATTCATTTACTTAAGTAATGGCATCATTAGCATAAATGGTTGTTGGTGATGTGTGTGGGTGCCTGTGGCTTTTGTGGATGAATACAGATGTGCTCGGATTTCATTTCGGCGCGGCTTTAATTACGGCGTCTCAATTGATATTGAAATCATATCGCCGGCTGTAATTTTCAGATTACAGGAGGATGTAATGAAAGGCGCCTTCAAAAACAAGCCGGCGTTGCAATAGGAGGCTGGCATGCAAATCAAATGCCACTACCACAAGATAAACTTTAATTTAATTCAACTCCCGCAGGACTCGGCGCTTCGTGCCATCGATTCGCGTCACCATCTGTATTCTGGTGTTGTTCACACAGATCAATACGGCTCGGATTCTCATGCGTGTGTTAACTGACACATCTACTGTAGTATTGTTTTCTGTCTGGGATATTTAGGGGCTGGGAGTCGGCCCCCTTTGCCGAGATGCAAGAGCGGGTTTCACTGCTTTGTTTTGGAACGGACTCATGCTGTGTTCTTCTCCGTGCAGAGGAGGGAATTAATTTACCTACAGCGGGCAATTGTGCTCACGCAAACTGTTTTTGAGGAGCCATTTTTCATCCTTTATGGGGCCATTTCATCAGGATCCCTGTTTGAAAATAGACAAACTCTCGCATTCATTTTAGAATTATGACACTGTGGCGTGCAAAAAAAAAAAAGCTGCTCTTTTCAGCTCTCTAGCCTTGTGTTCAGGGTCAGCCGTGCAGCCACGGAGGCAGTTTTGAGGGGCGGTTTCTGCTGTCGGAGACGGAACAGCAGTTATGGCAACCCATCTCGTGGACCATGTCAGGGTTCCCAGTAGCCTTTTAAAAGCCTTGAAAAAGTTTTTTGGGGGTAAATGATTGAATGGCATTGATATAACTTTAGAAAAAAAAAAAAAAACTCTTGTCTTTCAGAGGTTGTAGCGAGCTCAGTTTTAAAGCTAGAGTGAAGATACTGGTTTCATATGAAACTGGAAAACATAAGGAATCCATTGGTACCAACCATGTCATACTAGCTTGTTGCGAATGGATAAATAACGCCAAGCTAATTTTTGGCGAGGAAAAACTGGCATGTCCATTTTCAAAGGGGTCCCTTGACCTCTGACCTCCAGATATGTGAATTAAAATGGGTTCTATGGGTACCCACGAGTCTCCCCTTTACAGACATGCCCACTTTATGATGATCACAAGTCATAGTCAAGTCAGCACACTGACACACTGACAGCTGTTTGTTATGATTTGAATATATTTTTATGTTAAATGTAGTACCTGTGAGGGTTTCTGGACAATATTTGTCATTGTTTTGTGTTATTAATTGATTTCCATTAGTAAATATATACATACATTTGTAAAAGCAGCATATTTGCTCATTCCCATGATGATAAGAGTATTAAATACTTGACAAATCTGCCTTTAAGATACATTTTGAAGAGGTAAAAAATGTGCGATTAACTGTGAACAATCATGCGATTAATTGCGATTAAATATTTTAATCGCTTGACGGCCCTAATATTTATTATTTTTTGTCAAACCAATGGACATTTTTGCCTGTCTTTGAAAAGGAAATTACTCTTTGAGTATTTGAATATTCCTTTGCTATTTTATTTCTTACATTCTGCTCTGATTTCTATCATCGTACATTTTTTGTCACACTTTTGCAAAAATCATGTTGCTTTTCTGCTCAACGTGCAAATATTAATACAAGGAAACAACCGTTATTTCCTTTTCTGAGAGGAGCAACAACCACTGTAGGGATTCAAACCACCTTACCCCGAATGTTCTTTTGCACAAACAGTTTCAGTTACTATACTTCTACAGTTTCTCCTGGATGCTCTCAAACTCAGTCCTCACCTCATATATCCATCCATCCATTAAATGTATTATTTGTGAGCCCCTTCTCCTACTTCCCAGCTCACTGCTTCTCTTCTTTTTACTGCATGAAAATAATACATTTTCTGCCTGTGTGTCTGTGTTTCCCCCTGGTGAACGTGTGTGGTAGCAGAGAGGGTTTCCGCTCGTCTCCTGGGCTCCGCTAATTAAAACATCTCCCGTCTTAATTTCCCCTCATATTAACATCACACGCGAGCATCTCCGACTTGTCTAACTTGGGTACAACTGCTGTAGTTTGACACAGTTTGCGCGTGTTGTTGCCTGTGCGCCTCTGTGCTTTGTGTACGCTTGTGTAGTCTCGCAGACATTAGCTTGGCGAGACCAGCTCTCCCACAAAGAGATTCCATGATTACAGGACTAACCCAGATACTTGAAGATGCATGAATAAAACGGCCTGAATATCAGCCACGCCCGTCTGACATTCTCCCCCCATCAAAATCTCCAAAAAGATGACATTTTCTTGAACTTCTCACTTCACGCCGAGACGTTCACAAAGTCGTCTGAAGATTCCCGATGTCGCATGAGCAACGTGTTGCCTCTCGAACGGCGAACCCCATTAAAGGTGGCTGCTTCGAAGCGCGAGGGGCCTTCATTAGCGCGCGGATGTGGCCGTGTCATTAGCGCCATGTTCTCCCTCGTCCATCAGCGCTCCTTTATGGCACATTTCACTCCCAACTAGGTCATTCAGGTTTGCTCGGCAGATGGAATAGCCCGAGCGGCGTGGAGACATAAAGCGAGGAGGTGCGTAATGATGCACACACAGGGCTTTTGTACACAGACGCATAATCACACTTGTCTTTCCTCCATGAAAGAGACACGTGCATGCTACTCCCCGTCCTCGTCTCTGTTCGGGGGAAAGGCAGCCACACATGGACAAACTATTATTCTCCCCCCCCACACTCTGCTGTCAAACTCCCGTCCCCGCGCACAGGCTGCAGAACGCAAACACACACCCGTTGAGACAGGCGTTCTCCCGAGGGCGGAGCGGAGTAATCATGCCGCAGCACCTCTGGCAAGGCTAATTAAACCGGCACATCTGTGCCTTACCCCACATCTGGAGCAGGTGGCGGCGTCGCCTGCAGAATTTCCCCCTTCCCCTCTCTTGCCACCGCAGCCTCGTTACCGCACTGCTAAACAATGACGACTGCGAGGGCGCGCGCAGACCTCCCTCTCTTTGTCTTTTGTCTTTATTTAGTCTCCAGTGAAAGTTGATGGCACATTTAGCTTATGCAAGGGCAAAGACGGGCCAAGCTCTCCCTGTGCACATCCGTGTATTCCAAACAAAAGAAGTAATTTAACTCATCCATCCATCCATGATCTGTTACCGCTTATTCTGGCCAGGGTCGCAGGGGGTTGGAGCCGATCCCAGCTGACATTGGGCGAAGGCGGGGTACATCCTGGACAGGTCGCCAGACTCTCGCAGGGCCGACACATAGAGACAGACAACCATTCACGCTCACATTCACACCTACGGGCAATTTAGAGTCAACAATGCAATGTCAAAACCTGCATGTCTTTGGATTGTGGGAGAAACCTGAGCACCCGGAGCAAATCTCACGCTAACACGGGGAGAACATGCAAACTCCACACAGAAATCCCCCAATCCAGATTCAAACCCGGCACCCTCTTGCTGTGAGGTGAAAGTGCTACCGTCGTGCAGCCTTAATTTAACTCACCTGAGAACTAATTATCTCCCCACACTTATAAAATTCTATACTCGATCAACAGCTTTTTTCTCGTCAGACAGAAATTTTGAAAAGCTGCAGCCGCTCCCATCCATCCCGTTCTCGCCTCCCCGCCTCGCCTCTGCTGGATTCCGACACAAAAGTGAACCTCTCGAAAACCGAAAATCTCTTTAAAGACGGATTCAAAGTCTCAATCGGGGCCAGTGGGGATAGGTGAAGGTTTATCCGAGCGAAAATCAAGTCAGACAGCGAGGCGAGGTTGGTAGGAAGTGACGGGTGTTGAATCAAAGCCAGGAGGAACAGCAGGAGCGTTCCATTACACCGTTCTCCTGGGCAAAAAAAAAAAACCGTCTTTATTTGCATGATTATGATTGTGTAAATAAAAATGAAACCAATCAGGTCATTTACACTAAACTTCCTATAATCCTCACTTTTGATGTCTTTTAATAATGTGAATTCACACGTCCCATGATCCCTCTGCATGCTCCGCATCACACTTTATTATCCCCTCTCTCTACTAAATTGTTATGGGATTTTCTATTCAAATGACTTCCTATTTGGGTAATTCTTGGTGACCCTCCAGCCTTCACAGCCTGTCCCTCGAGGCCCGATGACATGCCCGTAACAAGGAGCTTATTGCAGCGTTATTGCCCAGGCATCCAGGAGGTTCCAGGGGCCTGGGGGCACATGTGATGGAGCTGACAGGTCCCGGGGACTCGACTGTCACTGTCAGGGAGCCAGCGGGTCGGCTCGATGCAGTTGTCAAACGCCAGGCAGCGCAAACATTCGGCCGGTTTGTTAATAGATGCATATCGCGCATATGCAAACACGCGGCGTGTGCATGCGCCGTGTGCATGCGCCGTGTGCTACATGCACATGCGAAATGACAACATAATGTTATTCTTGCGCCGTGACAGGAGCACACACGTACGAAACACACACTCAACCCGGCGAGTCCTCCGGGAGCCCCTGACAGCTCTGCCCTGAGCTTCCAATCCGTCTCTGGGAGCTCCAAACACCCAGTGCAATTACTCTTTCTTGCTGACTGCACCTGCACAACATAATTGAGAAGGCTACTGGGGCTTTGTCACTTAAGGTAAAGATGTAAAAGAAAAAAAGTGCCCTGGCTAAGCTGCAGAACTGCAGCGAGGGGCTATTGCACCTCAAACAGCGGCACGTTTCTTGGCAAACGTGTCCATTTGGGCTTGTTTGTGTGTGTTTACTGAAGGACACGGTGTTAGGCCGGCGAGGCAAAGTGAATTAGGATCCCCCACAATAACTTTCGAATTGAATATTCTGTGACGAATTTGCAAGATTTGACTATTCTGTTGAGACGGCGCGTCGGGCAGACTGAGAAACATCAAATATTCATGCTTTGTCCGTCGTTTGAGTTTGGCATTAAAGATCCGAGAGCCAGTTTTAATGATCAGAGATTTAATTAAGCTCCGGTGGTGCGACTAAGGCTGACTTCTTGAGACCAGGGGATCCGGAGCATCCCCCAGTCTTACTTTAATGAAACCAGCAGCAGGTCATTGCCTGTAATGAGGAAATTGACTTGGTCTTTTGTCTCATTCTATGTATTGTGCGAGGAAGTTCCAACTAAATGAAACAAAAGTAAAATGTCTTTATGTTAAAACGGTCTAAAATTGACTTTTTAAACAGTCGCATGTCAGGAGTGTTAAACCCTCCTCGCTGACGTCACTCCTCACCCTGATGAATGGCCTGGAAACAAATTGCCAGTTTTGCCATTTAACTTATCTGGCAAGCAATTATAAAAGCTCAAGCTTTGGAATGAAGTTGACGTGTCAAAATGGCAGATCTCCGTGACAGCGTTTTCAGTCATCTGGCAACCATGCAGTTCGCTTTAGATTCCAGCTACTTCAATTGGGAGCCAAATCTCTCAGTCCCAGCCTCACATGAGGGAGACAGAGAGAAATGGGGTGGGTAAGCAAACTGGGGAATAAGAAGAGACCTAGCGATGGGATTTGAATGGTAAATATGAAGCTAGAGCCAGAAGGCAGTAGGGATGTCAGGGGAGCCTTGGTAACTTCAGAACCAAGCCGATGCCAAAATTCTGAAAATGTGATGGTACTTGTTTTCTACAGTAGCGTACGTTCCCGGGGATCAGGGCTCGAGACTAACGACGCCCAGGGGACGATAGTAAATGTCCCTGATAATGCTGTGTTGAAATCGGCAGGACAGCTTGTAACGTTCGCTGTTAGCAACCGATGGTCAGCACAGGAGGTTGCATTGAGTTACATTATGATGTGTTCAAGCTCTTTTCAGTAAAAATTGGACAAAGGTAAATAACAATGTTATCGTGGGGCTTTGCAATTAATCGAATTTCTATTACGATTTTGGCTTCCAAAGATTACGAATACAAGATAATCAACGTAAAACGTTGATTGTGCCACATTCCATTTCGCAATGACGCCCTCGTTTTGTCTTGTCTTATAAATCGAGGTCACCCCTTTCCTTTACACCAGTGTGCTTTCGCCGTCCTCGTGGGAACCTCCCCGCTGCCAGCTGGCCCTTGGGCGGGCGTATTTCTTCCATGGTGGTGCGCCACAACCGACTGTAGGTCGGCTTGGAAAGCGTCTCTTAATTTTGCTCTCAAAGTGCACCAGATTGATGCATTTAACTTAAACGTTGGCTACAAAATGTTCTTTCTAAATGCATGATGTTTCGCCATGAAGTCAATGAGTAATCGTAATCGTGATCTCAATATTAACCGAAATAATTATGATTATGATTATGATTTTAGCCGTAATCGAGCAGCCGGGCTCGATCATACATGTATTTTGGCGAGAAATGAATAATACATTTGCAAAAACCAGAAGTACATGGGATTTATTGTTTTGTTTAATTTTACAGTGGTTTCCAACTGGTATTGACAATCATGGAATTTCACTGAAATTGGTATCGACGACTTAATTTCTGGTATTGTGTCATTCCTAGCAGGCAACTAACTTATCCTAAAATCAATAACAGTTAGCCTGGCTCTTTCCCCTTGTTTCCAGACTTAATGCTAGTGGTATCGATCTTCTCACTAAAATGTTGAACTATTTACTCTTCCTGTCTTGGCCATTTGTGACGCCAACCCTGCTCTCCTGCTCTTGCACCATTGTAAAAACTCATATTCATGTGTGGACTGGATGCATGACACTGATCAAAACCACGTTCTTTGAATTTCTGTCTCCAGCTCTCACTCTTGTTTCACTCTGTCCTTCTCTGAACCCGAGCCTAAGTTTCATGATCTTACACACACCTGGATGCATACCTAAAGGTCTATAGAATAGACCTATTTATGAGCCAAAACGTGAGCTATTATTATACGTCTTTTAAAGTATTGCCCACAACTTTCACAAATGCGTTTTTTTCCTCTCCATCCTCCTTTTTTTTTTATACCTGTGCCTTCCATCCAAAACTCCCTTCCTCTCCTCACTCATCCTCTTCCTCCTCCCTCCAGCCCACCTGTGAAAACATCTAACTTTCATCCCCCCCTCTCGCTTCTGTATTCCCCCTGAAGGCAGACTAAGCTCTTTCCCTATCTCCTCCCCGCTCTCTCTTAGCCCTCTCTCATTCCCCCGTCTCTCTTATTCTCTCTATCACTTGTGTGCTAACTGGCACGGAAAAAGACACACCCGCCGAGACACACACTCCCCTGTCATTTGTCAACACTGTCAGCTCGGATGGAAAGAAACTTCCCCGTCTACCTACCTGCCGCCCACTCTCGCTTCTTTATGTCAAATCCCACCACACCGGAGTAGGCAGTGCGTCAGCTCTCGGTATCACCTCCGATATCCAGACGTACTGAGTCAGTGATGGCAAACTGTCACATCACGGTGGAAAAAATGTGAATATGGATTCAAATCAGAACAGATTCCTAATCATAAAACTTGACTAAATCGACAGAATTGAAGAATCTTAAGACTTTAAAGTGGTCGAGATTGTCGCACTTCTGGCACGCTGTCATACAAGAAAACAAACTAATCCTTGAAAAGTCAACTCAAGCGCAGCACATTGTGATTTGTTTGCATGTGAAGACATCTCCAAGCTTTTGTTTGATCTGAGCATATACGACAGATTTGTTTTATTCCTGGTCCAGTTCCAATTACAACGAGACTTTTTTTCAACACATAAAAGGACTGTGGCATGTGGAAATACTCGCTGAGAGGTTTAACATCAATCAATCAAGGAATTAATTTGGAAAGTTCTAACGTATTGAGTTTCATTAAAGAGCTCTAGGTTCCTCTCGAGTTCACAACCTCTCACTTGTGCCGACTCAAACATCGTCAGGCGTCCTTAAGCCAAATCTCCGTGTCTCTCTTTGCTTTATCGTCAAAGAAATGTAAAATTGATTTATTTTTCGGTTGCTGGGAGCGAGTGCTTCTGAAAATTGGCTCATCTGAGACCAAACTTAAAGCGCTCGCAGTCCTAGAAGTTCAGTGGCCTTTTGTGGAAAGTTACATGAATCCCCTCAGACAAGGACAATATATGTGCGTCTCCGGTAGTATTTAGAAAAACACGGACTGAAATTGGTTGTGGGAAAAATATTAATATTAAAGCCAGAACCCCTTTTTCTTTTTAGCTCTGAGGCTACACTTCATTTAACAACCTAGAAGTAAAATAGTGATGACTTCAGTTAAATGATTTCTTCAACATAGCATAACCGCTGCTCATCACACAGCGATGTTTCCTCTTCACAGTGATTGCTTTAACATTGCCACTTGCCTAAAGAAAGGTTGCGGTTCTTTTCTTAACTTTGCCGCTGAAGCGTTGGAAGCAATTAAGCCTCGGCGTTTGAGGTTCGAGTCAAAGGAGAGGGAGGGTTAAAGGGGCATTTCACCTGTTCTTCCACAGCAAAATGCACTCAATGAGCTCATTTCCCATTATGTTTAACTGCTGCCTTAGTATGATTTTGAGGAATGTGTGATTTACTCAAGTATGTCCAATTTATGCTGCTTTTACCCCGCTACATCTCAGCTGGAAATGTACCTTTTAGCCTTCTACGTCTATTTGTGGCTGTATTATTATTGAGCACATTAAGTGTGCTGTACTTTTTTTCCACTTACTGTAGCAAAGCAACAAGTTTAAAAAGGTTCCTTCTCTTGATTCTTGGCTATATGTCTTGTACTTTTCAACTTATACATTTATTTTTTAGTCCTCGCACACTTTGTGCAACCCAGTCAGGAAAAATGTTGGCATTGTACGTTTCAGGCATACACAATGACATTACTTGTCCACCGCCCCCACTGTAATTTAGCTTTTTTTGAATAGGAATAAAGCCCATTTAGTGAACAACGTAGTTAATAACATAGCAGAACAATGCAGCAGAACAACTTAGAAGAACAACTTAGAAGAACGACGTAGCAGAACAACGTTGCATAACAACGTTGCAGAACAACGTAGCAGAACAACGTTGCATAACAACGTTGCAGAACAACGTAGCAGAACAACGTTGCATAACAACGTTGCAGAACAACATAGCAGAACAACGTTAGCAATGAACAACGATAGCAGAACAACATAGCATAACAACTAAGCAGAACAACGTAGCGCAACAACGTAGCGCAACAACGTAGCAGAGCAACGTAGCAACGTACCTAGCACCAATAAATAACAACAGCCCTTAGTGAACTTTCTTATGGAACGTTATGTAACAAGCGTGAACTCTACGTTGACTCAGTTGAGTTTTGGTTTCACACGGGACACGAACTTTGTCACTTGTTAGACCACATGTTATACTCGTTATTATACCACTTAACAGTCGCTTGATATTCTGCGTCACTTCACTGTGACCAACTGCAAAAACGTCCACATTCATCGTATTCGTGGTTTGCAGAAACACACAATGGCAACATTTTCTCCTAGAAACTGGGCTGCGTGGTGTTTGGCGAGCATTTCTTTTTTTTTTTTTTTTTTTTTAAAGACGGGTCAAACAGGATCACGGTTGATGTGTGCGAGTTAAGCAAAAAATGCCTGGCTTTGTTTGATCTTGCGTGAACTCCAATAGTAGAATGATCTCCCGTTGTCTCTGAGTGAGCTCCAGTGAGGTGGACGGAGGTGGGTTAGCGGAATTATTCATGAGCTCCTGAATTCATAACTACCCCAATGAGCAATAACCATCCCTCAGTTAACACGGAGAGCAATAACCCATTTAATTTCATAATTATCGATCGCTTTTTGATAACCACACCGAAAAGGTCAAGACGAGTGTTTTTTTTTTTTTGGGGGGGCGAATGTGAAAGGAAGAAGGCTGCGACGGGAAAGACTGACTCACACAGACAGACTCTCCCGCTGAGCGTCTGACAACTGGCTGGCTGATTGGTGATGGAGACACACAAAAAACATACACACACTTTTAACATGAAGACGCTACAGAGTACACATGTACCAAACGGCCAAGAAATACCACACACAGAACTAGAAAACAGTTTCTTTACTTGTGTTTTGCAACGGTTTACAAAAACACCCACAACACCCTCGCACACCCACATTCAGCAGGAAGAACACCACGTGCTCATAAACACATCATGACATCCAGCCAGATACACACATTCAAAAACGCACAGTGATTTCTTTTTCATGCCTGTACATGATCGTTGTATTAGGTGTTGCAGCAGCTCTATTTTCATCTCCATCACAGCTCACAGGCCTTTGCATGTTTTTTTGCTCTTGCTCTTTTTCTCCTCACTTCTTCCTGTCCATTTGTCCTCTTTTTGCTGTCTGTGGATGGAGAATGGAGGCTAATACTCTCATTCTTAACAAAAAGCTTTCAAGGAAGATAGGGAGGCAATTTTATTTTTCATTTTGTCTACTTTTGCACTCATGAGAGATGAAAGGTGAAATCAAGCCTGTCAATCGATTAATTAACTGCGATTAATCGAATGATTGTCCATAGTTAATCGCGATTAATCGTAAATTTTCATCTGTTCAATATGTAGCTTCAAGTATTTAATACTCTTATCAACATGGGAGTGGGCAAACATGCTTTTATGTTTATATTTATTCTTGGAAATCAATTAACAACACAATACAATGACAGATATTGTCCAGAAACCCTCACAGGTACTGCGTTTAGCAAATGGAGACTCGTGATTACCCATAGAACCCAATTTTATCCACATATCTTGAGATCAGACGTCAAGGGACCCCTTTGAAAATGGCCGTGCCAGTTTTTCCTTGCCAAAATTGAGCGTATGTTTGGAGCGTTATTTATCCTTTCGCAAAAAGCTAATATGACATGGTTGGTACCAATGGATTCCTTAGGTTTCCTAGTTTCATATGATACCAGTATCACTCTAGCTTGAAGGCGGATTGTTAAGAGGTTAATAGTTTATATAATAAAAGATCGATACTTGACATCCATGTATTGGTACAATATTGCCACGCCAAATACTGCGATACTATGCTGTATCAATTTTTTCCACCACCTTTAATAAGAACTTGTGAAGGGTTGCCAAACGCACTTCAAAATCAAGGAATTTTCATCGACTTCCAAGGCCTTGTTGGGTGAAATTAAACTAGTCGAAGTTGCCGAAATGGGGGGGCAATTGGTTAAAGTTCAACACCACTAACTGCTGTTGCCTTTAACGCTTGCCGGGCCAGATGGTGTTTGGGGGTGGGAAGCCAGTGAGGGATCAGTTCCGAGTTCATTGCAATCCTCACAATTGAAATAGCGTCATTCTCCACACTTGTGACTCTTATGGCTGGTTCAGACTACACAATATCCAAAATTTAACGTAAGTTTGGAGCGTTATTTAGCATCTTTGGCGACAAGCTAGTATGACATGGTTGGTCCTAGTGAATTTCTTAGTTTTTTTTTCTAGTTCCATATGATGCCAGTATCTTCACTTCAGCTTTAAAACTGAGCCGCAACGTGAAAAATCGCAAGTTGCGTTAAAGAAATTAGTGGCGTTAAAACAAATTTGCACATTTTTATCACGTTAACTTTGACAGTTGACTATTAATAAATGCAAAATGGATCCAATGATATAAATTACACAAATTAGGATCCTGATCAAAACCCTGACAAAGTAAAAGACCTTCACAAAACAAGACTAGAGCATTTAAATGAATCCAACAGAAAAGGAAATTACACACTGTAAAAACGAATACTAATGACCCCATGCTTTGTCCTCGCGCTCCATCACTCCCCCCCTTCCGAATCCCTCCTCACCCTATCATACCCACAATTCCTGACTCATCAGACACTATTGTCATGCGCCCACCACCGGCGGTACACAGGGCTAAATTATTGGCCTCTTTTTAATAAGGCTATGGATTGTTTGAGGAATGGCAGCGGCGCCGCTGTTGATTATATTGAAAGCCTGTTGTTTTATATCCCGCGAATGTCAGATTTCTGCTATTTACATCCCTCAACTCCTGCACGCCAGTGAATGGTTATTGATTTTGCCAAAGATGAATGGGAGTGGCCGTGTGGAAGTAAAAACAAAAAGACAAAAAGGGGTGAGGGTGAGAGCAGGTAGTAAAAAGGACAAAAGAAGAAGAGCATGGATGTAAAAGCGTTATCAATCCAGCATTTTGACTCGGTTCAGCGTCTTTAAATCCACACTACAGCAAGAAAAAAACAAGCAATGTCCCAAAACAGCGGTCACTGAGATCACACTCAACTTGGACGAGTTTTATAGGAATTTACGCACGAGGCTTTTAGTGCCTCCACTGGGCGTCCATCTTGGTAAACAAAATAGTTCCATATTTCGCTCCTGGCGCCGCTTTTTCAAGCAGTTGGGATTCAGTTCAAGATGTGGCGGGCTGTTTGATGCTGTTGCCATGTTTTCGGCCCGTTGTCTCCATTGAATTCATGCGCCTACGGCTACAATCCGTGGTCAAGAGCCAGACTGCAGCTCTGTCTGTTCCAAGCCTTCATCTTATTCTTTTAAAGGAGAAAAACGCTCATATACTCTGTTACACATCGACTGTCTGTGAATCCGGAGTTATTTTTCAATGAGATGATGTGATGAATTTTGTCTTGAGGTTCTAGTCATTCTCCTTTTTTTTCCCAACATAACATGTCCTGTGGCTGCTGAGGTCAAGAACTTAGTGAAGACATTTGGGTTTGATTGATCGAGTCACATTTGGAAACAGCTGTTGGCAAAACAAGCTCACCACAAGGTTCATTAGCAGCTGTTTCAGTCGCATCGCACGATCTGTTGATGTTCAGATTTTTCTGAGCAGCTTCTCACCCAAAGAAATTAGTGTCTCTGATTATTTTGCGATGGTTTTCTTTTTGTGTTGCTGCTGAACATTTGAGCAAAAATGTGCCCAGTGTGGACACAAAGTGTTGCCTAAACCTAAAGTGACGCCTAGGGTAACTAAGTGGTTTTGTTCCCTAAACCTAAAGTAACGCTAAGGGTAACTAAGTGGTTTTGTTGCCTAATTCTAAAGTGACACTAAGGGTAACTAAGTGGTTTTGTTGCCGAAACCTAAAGTGACGCTAAGGGTAACTAAGTTTTTTCGTTGCCTAAACCTAAAGTGACACTAAGGGTGACTAAGTGTTTTTTTGGCCTAATTCTAAAGTGACACCAAGGGTAACTAAATGGTTTTGTTGCCTAAACCTAAAGTGATGCTAAGGGTAACTAAGTGGTTTTTCTTGGCCTAAACCTAAAGTGAGGCTAAGGGTAACTAAGTGGTTTTTCTTGGCCTAAACCTAAAGTGAGGCTAAGGGTAACTAAGTGTTTTTTTTTGCCTAATCCTAAAGGGTAACTAAGTGGTTTTGTTGCCTAATTCTAAAGTGACACTAAGGGTAACTAAGTGGTTTTGTTGCCTTAACCTAAAGGATAAACTAAGTGGTTTTGTTCCCTAAATGTAAAGTGACGCGGGTAACTAAGTGTTTTTTTTGCATAAACCTAAAGTGACACTAAGGGTAACTACGTTTTTCTTTTGCATAAACCTAAAGTGATGCTAAGGGTGACTAAGTGGTTTTGTTCCCTAAACCTAAAATGACATCGGGCTCTTGGAAGTTGTGATTGCCATTTTTCAGTGTTCTCTGACATGTCTCTGTATAGTCTCATATCCTGGCCTAGAAAGCCATGACAAAGAAATGAAAATGGATGCTCAAACTGGACCCAGGTGCTCCAGATTTGAGTTTTTGAAAGGCGGCAGTGGAAGTTAAAAAGTGAGGGATGGAGTGATAGAAGAGCAGGAGGCGGGGGAGGAGGAGGAGGAAGAGGAGGAGAGGCGAGACTTTTAATGACAAGGACTGAGTCAGGAGAAAAAAAAGAATTGATAGGGAGAGTGAGGTTGGGAAAAAAACGGGAAGGAAGTGGAAGAGCGTAAAAAAAAAAAAAAAAGATGACAGGAGTGGAATGAGGTGGCGGGGAGACGGAGAGGGAGGGAAGGAGGGAGGCCGGAGTACAGATAGATGAATGACATTTTGGATTCTC
The DNA here is from genome assembly GCA_916701665.1 of Sebastiscus tertius. Taxonomy (NCBI): domain Eukaryota; kingdom Metazoa; phylum Chordata; class Actinopteri; order Perciformes; family Sebastidae; genus Sebastiscus; species Sebastiscus tertius. The sequence goes on along the minus strand of CAKAOH010019781.1, from coordinate 50,892 downwards.
TCAGCAATAAAGGGTCTCCCTAGACACAGGCTGTCTGGGTTTAGATAGAGGCCGTCACACTGAAGGGCTCATTTGCCTTTCAGTTGCTCATTACATCCAACCCAAACTTATTTCCTCCTCTGGGACGCCACTTCCCCCTCGGTGCTCCGACTGTTAGTGTGTTTACGCGTGCGGCCGTGCATGTGTGCAGGATGTTTTTGCGGTGTGGCGACACTATACGGACGTCATCTGTGTGTGTGCGTTTCATTATCTCCCTGGCATGTTTCATTTTGTACACAATTTTTGAAAGCAGCGTTTGGAATAAGTTAGGGGACAACACGGACACACCGTAATGTGATTTATAAACGGAGAGAGTGAAGCTAAACACACTTGAACAAGCACAAATAAGCAATGCACACACACACTCACACGCACGTGCATCTTTACACCGAAGGCGTATCCTTTCCTGCACACGGGCCTCGCGGCATAAATGTTCCCGGACCTTCCTTCATACTGATTTCTCCCATATGGTTCCTACTAATATTCTGCTTGGAGCCAACTCACTGGAGCTGACACACACACACACACACACACAGACACAGACACACACACACACACACATGATCACAGGCAGCCCTTCTGTGCTACATTAACTACAAACCTCATTTCCCCACAAAGAGAAGCCAGCGGCTGAAAATTGGCTAGGACGAGTCATTAAACCTGTGTCTGACACACACACACACACACTCACATGCACACACACACACATCTGTTATACAAATGACCCCTCCCCACCACCCACCACCCACCTGTGTCAGTATAGCAGGTGATATCCCAGCGCCCGCTGAGAAATGATTGCCCTTTTGATGGAGGAGGGCCAGCGTTCATGTGTGTGTGATGTGAGTCTTCACACTCGTGCCTTTAAGTGCATTTCACGGTGTGTGCGTGTGTATGTGTGTGCGTGTTGCAGACATACACGGAATGATAATTGATGGTGACTGCGAGGGAAGAGGATTAAGATGCATGGGAATGCCCCGTGGGAGGAAAAAGAAAAGAGGAAAAAATGATGTAGATGAAAAGAGGAAGTGGAGGAAAATGACAGATTGACAGGTTAAAGGAGAGAAAAGATACGGATGTCGCGACAAAAATCAGAGAAGGACAAAGGGGGAGAAAGAGCTACGGGGGGGGGGGCAGTCGGTGAGCATGAAGGGGATGAGACCCTGCTGAGATATGATTGATGGCACCGGACCCCCGCTGGCCCCCGGATCAGCTGCTCAGAGCTGTTGGGGACAATTTGAAGTTAAACTCGCGGGGAAATGGGGACGCCATAAGAAGCCATGTTTCTGTCTGAATGGACTCTGTAGTACATGTCGGGTTCCTCCTACCAATCTCCATTGTATGTTTTACTAGCTCAATGTTCCAGTTCTGAAAAGTGAAGCCAAAGCTGAAGTGCCTTGAACCTGCATTCTTTCTAAGAGCCAGCAGGGGGCGACTCCTCTGGTTGCAAAAAGAAGTCTGATTGTATAGAAGTCTATGAGAACATGAGCCTACTTCTCACTTGATTTATTACCTCAGTAAACATTGTAAACATGAGATTATGGTCTCAATCGCTAGTTTCAAGTCTTCTTCAATACAGCATGACGTTCATTTAGTAAATTGTGTTCCCATTTAGAGTCAAATAGACCATAAAGCAGGGGATGCCTTAGGGCGTGGCTACCTTGTGAATGATAGGTTGCTACCACGGCGTCGTACGGTCTGGGAGTTGTCCGTGTTTTCGTCTTAGTTTTCAGTTCATGAAAGTTAATTGTAACAAGATGGCAATAGCCAAAAACCAAGATGGAGACGGCCAAAATCCAAAGTGGCGATGGCAAAAAAAACAAGATGGAGAAGACCAAAAACCAAGAAGGCGATGGCCAAAAGTCAGAAAGTTAATCAAAATAATTTGGTCGCCTAAAATGTCTTATTCAGCGTTCAATTGTACTTGGCTCCACCCACTCGTGTCACTCCTGGTTGCAAAAAAAACAAGATGGCCGAACTCGAGGCTTCAAAACGGCAGTCCACAAACCAACGGGTGACGTCACGGTGACTACTGGTGCCTTCTACGGGAACTCATGAGCTCTTGTTCACAACATGGGACGTCGTATACATGATATCTAATATTGACGTTACTGTCGGTGTCTAGAAAGCCACTGAGGCTAACAATTTAGCTAGCAAGCGGGTTACATAATGCAGTAAATGCAAAGGCATAATGACAGAGGAAAAAGATGAGGCCGTCGGGAATATCAATGTTTTTCTCAGACATATAAAATTACGAGAGAAAAAACAAGACTAAAATTACGATATATTAACTTATTACTATTATTATTATTATTACTTATTATTAACTTATTATACAAAAAATTAACTTCCATGACCTCCGCCATTATGTTCATCTTCAACGTCAACAAACACTTCACAACTCGTAAGCTTCACGAGGTTGTGAATAACACATGAGGGGGGGTGTTCATATGGACTCTTCTCGTGAGAACGCTAAACCCCATTTGAAGGCCATATGTCCACTTTGATAGAAATGCTGCTTTTATTTATGTTCATCTTCAACTATTACTGTGCACTCTTAGCAAAAGGGTTTAAATGAGCACCAGCGAGCAATTTGTGGGCATTGTTTTGGCTCTCAGGCGGCACCCGGGCTCCCCTCGGCTTCCGATTGGTGGAACGGGACGGAACAGAAGTGTTTCCAAAAGAGGCAGGCGGTGGCAGGCGGACTTTGTTTTTGCTAATTGAATAAGCTCCTTTCAAAGATACTTCTTGTTTTGAGGGATGTGTTTTCTTCTCGGCCTTCACTAACAAAGACAAACACAGAAAGGATTTCAAGCACTGAACCTTCCACAAAAGAACTCCAGGTGCTTAGTTTAACTCATTACTAATGCAAGGGAAGAAAAAGTTTGTACCGTCTCATCAGAGATAAGGATGTGGAGAGGAGGGCCGAGTCGCAGGTACTTCAGCATTTCCCAGTAGTGTTTTAAGAGTTCTATATATACCACCAATGGATTAAAATGAGCTAAAAAGCCTGGAAATATCATAAATTTGAGATTCATTATTATCTGCCTTTTAAAAGTATTACCATTCTATTAACCAAGGGCAACCTGCGAGCCTCTAAAGAAGTAAGTTTAATTTGTACTATCAGTCATTTTTATAAGAGTACTTTTTTTTTTTTAAATGGTGAAAGTTAATTTCATATATTGTACAGTAAGCCCGTGTTAGAGCTGAGCCTATAAGCTCCATGGCTGCCTCGTCAGCCCCACCTCAGGACTGTGTGTGACTTCTGAGCAGCAGAGGGGATGAGGAGGTGGAGGAGGAGGAGGATGATGATGATGATGATGATGGTGGTGGTGGTAGTAGTGATGAGTGAAATGAAGGCTGCTAGGCCCGGTAATAACAGTCCACCGCTGATGTGGTCCAGGCTACCCGGGCCGTTTGAAGCCAGGCGTGTGGGAGTGTGTCGGCCGAGGTGCAGGACCTGTGTGTGTGAGTGGTTTGTGATGAAGGGATGGATAGTAGCTTCTCTTGGATGGAATTGCAGCTCACAGTGGAGGAGTTTTCAACCACACATACTGGATGTCTTAGGAAGATTCTGTGTGTTTGTATGTGTTTTAAGTGCATGGTTGTCTTCTGCGTACAGTATTTTGCTGAGTGATTGCATTAAAGGACCAGTGTGTAACAATTAGGCGGAGTTATTGGTAGAGATGGAATATAATATTAATAAGTATGCTTTCTTTAAGTGTATAATCACCTGAAAATAAGAATGTTTTCGTTAGCTTAGATTGAGCCCGTCATATCTACACAGGGAGCGGGTCCTCTTCATGAAGTCCTCCATGTTGCACCACCACGTTTCTACAGTAGCCCAGAACAGACAAACCAAACTCTGTTAACTTTCGATAACCTTACTCGCTTCCGTTGCCGCTGCCCTCTCTCTCTTGCTTCACCACTCACTTCCCACGTACACACACACACTCTACGCACCAGCTCTGCTCCAACTAGCTCTAGTAGGGATGTGCATTCCAAGTAAAAATACTATTTGATAATCACTGGGAATTATTATTTTTTTCAAATTGAAGCATTTGCCCTTTTTACCAATTTTTGCCCCCAATTTTTTTTGAAGAAGCAGAATCTAAACTTTTCATCCCCATTTTATATCCCCCACACGAAAACACTGCTTACACCAGTTAAAGGTGCAGTGTGTAAGATCTGGCAGAATCTAGCGGTGAGGTTGCAGATTGCAACCAGCTGAAACTTCTCCCAAGCTTATACGAGAACTAAGGTAGCTGATGCAAAAACGTGAACGTCCCTCTCTAGAGCCGGTGTTTGGTTTGTCCTTTCTGGGCCACTGTAGAAACATGGTGGACTCCATGAAGAGGACCCGCTCCCTATGTGGATATAAACGGCTCATTCTAAGACAGCGAAAACACAGCTATTCCTTATTTTCAGGTGATTATAAACAATTTTAAGCTTTAACAATGAATTTGAAATGGTATCAAAGGTGACTTAGAGAGCACCAAAATTGGATTTTTCTGAGTTCACATTTTCATCTTCAGGAATGAACACGAGTTTAAAAATGCAGCTGTTGGGTTTCTCCCCTGGGAGAAGTTGTTTGTATTGAACTTTATTGATCCTAACTTCAGTCCTGAAGCAGTTGGAATAAAGCTGAATACATATCTTAAACATTGAGCTGCATTCTCCTTCAAAATGTAAAGAATCACACTCTCAGGTTTTGTCCTTGCCCTACACTCTGAATGTACGCTGTTTGACCGTGGCTTCTATTTTGTCCCAGAAATAGCTAAGTGGAGATTTGTGCCATTACATTGCCACTTCAAACCCACACAAAAATTCACAACTCCACTCACAAAAACTTGCATCACTTCCCACATCTCATAGGATCTCATTCTTGCTGGAACACCATCACATACACTTGTTAACAAACATCCTTGGAAATCCACAGCGAGATTTAGGAGATAACACGTCACCGCAGACTCAGGAAATAACACTTAGAAAAGTGTTTGTGAGATCCAGGATGAGCTGCGTTTGGATGTTTACCCCTTGTTCTGCTAAAATTGATAGCTCTAAACTTCAGCATCATACACAGCGTTTATCGGGTGGACACTTTTTCTTGCAGTCTAAGTAGCAGATAGGCTCAGAATGTGACTAACTGAGCTAGAGGCAGATAAGACAGTGTGTCTGTAATGTTTCTATACTGGGAATACACCACTATCCAGTGAATAGAGCTGTGACCTCGCAGCAGAGCTTTGAACCACTTCTGTTTTATTTGTGTCATGTTCATGTCGTGTTGCTGACCCCTGCAGTTACCACGCCACCCACTCAGTGAGCCATTATGGCTCAAAACCCAAAGGTTACAGCCGTCTTTGTTGTTAAAACATATGCACTCTTTTCCACGATGTCTAGTAGCTCATGGTCTTTATTTTCTAACAGGAATGAAAGACAGAAGAAATCAGACTTTTGGAACACTTGATTGTTATTAAAATGTTATTAGGTAGAGCCACACAATTATGCAAATATTAATCGTGATCACGATTTTGTCTTCCCACAATTAAATGAACATGATCGCTTACAATGCTGACATTTAAATTGAGTGCTCCACTTCTAGAAACCTCTGCTGCATATCAAATCAAGCGCTTCCTAAACTAACAGCCAGCCACCAACAAGTTCTTCATAAATTTAGCTTTTTAATTTTGCTCCCAAAGTGCACCAGATTGATGTTATAACTTTAAAATGTAGTCTTCAAAACTTAGGGTGAGTATTCCTGTATTTTTTCATATCACAAAAAAATATTACATTGTCAGTTTTTTCCAACATTGTTGCAGCCCTAACTTATACATTAGCATATATGTAGTTATTTTTATTCTGTGTAAGTACATTGAGAGATACATAAAACCAGAGTCAAATTCCTTGTATGTATGTGCTTGGAAATGTTCTGCTTCAATCCATATTTGTTGGCGTTTAGCCTTTCAAAAACAACATTTTCATTGCCAGCCCGTGCATTAAGGCGCCATTGTGCGTAGAATTGTTTCCGACTTGTGTGATCCGATAACTCCACAACGTTGTAAAAGTCAAAATCTATTGAAAAAACATAGATGTAATCATCTCCAAAACTCACAATATACTTTATATATAAGGAAACATTCTGCTTCAATTCATATTTGTTGGCGTTAAGCCTTTCAAAAACAAACGTTACAATATTGTAACCCTAGTTCTATAAGCACAGGCGGAGCCAGAACAATATTTTCACTGCTATCCTGTGTGCGCCATTGTGCGTAGGATTGTCTTCCTCATGTGGTCCAAACATTTCCAATAACTCCAAAGCGTCGTAAAGTCCAAAATCTTCAAATGTTTGCGTTTAACGGCTTGAAAAATGCTCATCAAGCATATTATTACATAAAAAAACAGGATCTGCTGTTGTTGCAATTTTACTTTCAAGATCGAATGTATTAAAAACAAACAAAAAAAAATTATATTTGTTGATGAATTTCATGATTTCAAGATTTTCATGAAATCAAACCCTGTTTTTTGATAATATTGATGGTCTGCATTTCTTTGTGCGATAGCCATTCATGTAATTAATTTCAGGAATGATCTGCCTATATAGTAGTTTTTATTGGTAGTGAGTCCGCCATTCCTGCGCCGGATTGAGGTTGCCCACCTATAGGCACGGGGGATTCACAAACAATGCATCTATGGATTGAATTACTGCAAATGGAAAAAAGGGTCAAAAGTTGAGACAAGACAAGAAGAATGATGGAAAAATGAGACAGTTTGCAACGGGAGGACAGAAACATGATAAGAGGGCAGACGCAGAGAGAATAAAAAAGCCTAAGAAGAGGCAGCAATGTGAAGGAGACGAGATGAAGTGAGAAATGAGAACAAGCACAGCTCAATATGTCAGCGAGAAGAAGCGGGGAGGTAACTGTCTGCCTTCGTCTCTCACTTCAGGGATGGATCAGAAATTGGCTGCACAGCCAAAACCACCGTGCGTACTGTACATGCCCACACACTTCTCTCTCTCTGCTCGTACCCGTCCTGCATTTTAGCACTGCAGCTTTCTTAAAAAACGCAAGGATGCTCCCTCATTGTTACTAAACTCTGTTCCAGGAAGAATGGTGTGAGACAGGATTAAGTTGTAATTCAATTTAGGGAGATTAAATTCAGTTTCAGCTAGAAAAGGCGACTTGAAGGGATACGCCAGCAGCAAAACTGGGTTATGCAGCTAAGAAGGTTTGTTTTTTTCTATCCAATGCATATGCATGTGTACACACACACACACACACAAGCCTCACGAGCCAGCACATTTACACACAAATGCACACAGACAAAGACATAAAAATGCACACACTCCATCTGTATTTGAAGTGGACTGGGACCAAAGAGGAATAACTGCCTTTACAGGCTGCCAACTCAAGTATTTCCTTTTCCTTATTGCTCATTATCTTTCAGTTATAAAGACATGGATGTCATCAAAGTGAATGAGGAAACTGACCTTATAGCGAAGGCATTGAGGCACTGGAGTGTAGTATCTGCACTGCTGGACTGCTGAGGCCATGCAAATCCCCAAGAATTGTACTACGCAATAATATTGCCAAGAGCTCACTTGTTCTTTTCTTGCCATTGTTCTCCTTTTTTTTCCTCTTGGCTGCTCTTTCTTTCCCTCTGTTGCATTCATCCCCCTGCCTCTATGACCATTTGTCTGTATTCTACTCGTCTTTCTCCGTGTCACTTTGTCATTCTTGCTCATTCTTTTCTGCAATCACCGATGAATTCTAGTTCATAAGGCAAATTTCAAAACCAGAAAAATGACAGCATCGGTTTGAGACTTCCATTCGCATATTGCTTTCTTCCAACAGTCAGTATTTTTGTCTTTTAACTAAGACCATGATCTTTTCCTAACCTTCAAACACATTGTTAGAGTTGTGATGGAGGGTTCAAAATCTAAATCAATTCAGCAGAATTACAGATATTGTCTTTTTTTATTGCATAATAGTTAAGGTTAGGCATTGACCTTGAGCAGTTAAGGTTAGGCATTGACCTCTAATAGTTAAGGTTAGGCATTGACCTCTAATAGTTAAGGTTAGGCATTGATCTCTAATAGTTAAGGTTAGGCAATAACCTCTAATAGAAAAGGTTAAGCATTGACCTCTAATAGTTAAGGTTAGGCATTGACCTATAATAGTTAAGGTTAGGCATTGACCTCTAATAGTTAAGGTTAGGCATTGACCTCTAATAGTTAAGGTTAGGCAATAACCTCTAATAGAAAAGGTTAAGCATTGACCTCTAATAGTTAAGGTCAGGCATTGACCTTTACTAGTTAAGGTTAGGCATTGACCTCTAATATTTATGGTTAGGCATTGACCTCTAATAGTTAAGGTTAGGCATTGACCCTGAATAGTTAAGGTTAGGCATTGACCTCTAATAGTTAAGGTTAGGCATTGACCCTGAATAGTTAATGTGAGGATAAGTTATCAGTGAGTCTCACCAGAGTCTTTGCAAGTTTTTGCCAGTTTTCAGACAATGGCAGATATGCCATTATAAGTCACCATCTTGGTTTTTGGCCATCGCCTTGTTGTTACAATTAATTTTCATGAACTGAAAACACACTGTGAACAGGTTAAAGTTCTAAGACAAAAACACGGACAACTCCCAGACCGGACAACGCCGTGGTAGTAACCTATCAATCACGCTCTAAAGCATCCCATGCTTTATGGTCTATTTGACTCTAGATGGGACCATAATTTACTAAATGAGCATCATGCTGTATTGAAAAAGACTTGAAACTAGCGATTGAGACCATAAACTCATGTTTACAATGTTTACTGAGGTAATAAATCAAGTGAGAAGTAGGCTCATTTTCTCATAGACTTCTATACAATCAGACTTCTTTTTGCAACCAGAGGAGTCGCCCCCTGCTGGCTATTAGAAAGAATGCAAGTTTAAGACATTTCAGCATTGGCTTCACTTTAGAAAGTGAACCGTAATTTAAAAATAAAACAACCCTTATGAACTGTCATTCTTGTAGTATGTAATTTTTGATATGTATGGTTAAGTTTACAAAAAGGAATAGGTCCAGAGAAAGATTGCCAGATGGGTGTAAAGAAATCAAGCTTGGCGTTTGGTAAAAGGAAGACCGGTGAGAGGACAGTCATTATTCTGTTGTAATGCCCTGTAATGTAGCTTCTTTTTTTTTCTCTGCCCATATCTACAACTATGTCATTCTCCCTCTGTGTTGAATGACACCGAGCTGCCTCGGCTGTCTTTATCTCTGCTAAGACACAACTCTGGAGATATTCTGCCTATTGTCCTGATTGGCAGATATCTCCTCACACACACACACACACACACCCGGGGCTGTCAAGTGGACATGGCCCTGTGTCATGTGTGGGGGAAAAAGGCAACGGCTCAATACTTACATTGTCCACCGCTGAGCATGAGAGAGAAAGAGAAGAATGGAGGGAGGGCTGAGGCAGAGGAGTAGATAGCTGGTGGGCAGAGAAAAAGAAATTAGGAGAAGAGAGAGAGAAAGAGGTAGAGCAGATGGATCTAGACACTTTTAAAATGAGCCCAGAGAAAAGAGCATTTACAGTAGAGCGTGTCGATATGAATGCTAATGCTCCTGGACGTCATTCCCACTCTCACAAATACAATCTTTCTATCTGTCTCTCCCTCTCTTTCTTTCAATTCTATTTTCCTTACCTTGCTTACTCACCCTGAATGAGTGCCATTTCTCTCTCTTTGTCTGTGTGTGTGTGTGTGTGTGCTGCCGGCTGATATTGGCTTTTGAGAGTTGTTTTCCCCTCACTTTTCACCTCTTCCCCCTGATCTTTTATCACCACACACCAGCATAAAGTCGCGCACACACCTGCGAGTAGGTTTCAATAACAGATTATTGCAGACGCCCGCTAACCTTTCATCCCCGCACACGGTAAAAAAGACCCTCGCACACACACACACACACACAAACGTTTATCGATCCGACCAATTTTTAGATCCCCGCAGACTTCCTCTGAGTTTGTAGCCGCCTTTAAATCATTTCATCTAATAACTCATCTGTGTGTGGTCAGCAAATCTCATTTATCACCATAGCTCGGGTCCCCTCACTGCCATTCTGTTCCACACAGCAATATGGAGGATCACAGAGGAGAGGAAGTGCGCTCATCTTTGCAGAGCCAACGATCCATAAAGCAATATGGGAGTTTATGAGCTCTCAATGTTGTTCAATATAGGGGCAAGTTCAACTATGCAATAGTCCATTGGTTTTTTCCCTCATTTTGTTCTCTCGTTCTGATATTCTTGTACTTGGTAGGATATGAAGTTTGGCTTGTTAAAAATATACAGCAGGTGTATTAAAGGGCAATGACACAAGGTGAAATGCTGATGATGCTACCACAGAATCATCACCAGAAAAAAAATTTAATTGCAATTCCTGAAAGCTAGCATTTTCTTATCCGTTTCTTTGACCAACCAACAGTCCAAAACGCAAAGATATTCAAACCGGCAAATATCCATGCCGGAGAAGCTGGAACAATTCTTTTTTTTTTTCTTAAAGAGGACCAATTATGATTTTGTGCTTTTTTTCCTCTCTCCTTTAGTGTGTTATATAGTTTTTTGTGTGTGTAAAAGGTCTGCAAAGTAACAAAGCCTAAAGTCCACGCCGAAGGTAGAAACACTGCTCCTGAACTGCCTGAAACGCCTTGCTTGAAGTCCCGCCTTTTCTTCTGTAACGTGGTGATGTCACCAAGTAACATATTTTGCGTAATGCCTGCCTAGCGGCTAGTTTGGCACGCACTCAAACAAAGCTAGTTAGAGCGGAGCTGGAGCAGAGTCTGAAGAGTTTGGCTAGGTTGACCAATCACAACAGAGGGGGAACAGCTGACCAATCAGAGCAGACTTGGCTTTTTCGGGAGAGGGGCGGTGCTAAAACAGAGATTTTCAGACAGAAGGTGAAAAAGAGGTGCTGCAGCACAGTCGGTATGAGAAAAATAGAGTTTTTTAAACATTAAAGCAGGTAAACATGTTCTAGTAGAAACCCGAGTTTACAAGTATGCACCTGAAAATAAGCACAATAGGTCCTCTTTAAATGAAAAAGCAGTACTTTTCAATACAATATACTACAGTAAAGAATGGAGGACAAACGTATAAAAGACATTTAAACACATTGAAGAAAGAACAAACAACTCGCACACACAACTCACAATGTCCCAGACTTTGTGTCTAAATTCATTTTATTCATTAGAATCTGTAATTTGCATGTTTTTGTAGTCAATTTAAAGCAGACAGAGCCTCACAGACTCTGTACAGACGAGCAGCGAGCCCTGAGAGTGGAGTAGTTTGACATTGGAGGTGTAAAATAAAGAAGATATATGGAACTGCTGAAGGATATGCTGATAAAGGAAGAAGTACCGGTAGAGTTGTCAACAATGACCAGGACACTTTCCGATAAAGGATGGAGTGATGTGATGTAAACACTACAGCTTAAGATAAACAGAATCCAACTATAGTATGCAGTAAATCGGCAGAGTACATCTCTTTATAACACTCAAGAAAAGCTACTTCTCTAAGGCTTTCACTCCTGTAACATTTCTGTTGTAAAGAATAAGTTTCAATACGGTTAGGCTGAGCATGTGAAGTGCAATGGAATTATAATATTCCCTTGCTCCCTTTAACAGACCAAAACAGTCGATCTTGGCAAAACTGAAATCCAGATTTTAAAAGTGAGACCTATTCAAAGTTGAACCGCTGACAAACTTTAATGAGCAGTTTAATTACATTGAGCCAGAACTCCATTCCGGTGCCTACCGCACACAAACCTCCAGTCGTGCCCGCGGTAACGCGGCGACGGTGCCAGCTGAACGGAGCAGATGGTAGCAGGACTGAGGCTGGGGAGGCTCACTGACTGACTGACTGGTGGAAAAGGCTGGCAGGGACGGAAAGAGTGCTTGATGGGTGGAAACGGGAGGAACTAATTACAGTGGTAGCCACTGCATTAGTCGATTGCCGTGCATTTAACATAAGCGCTGCACACAAACACAATAATTCACGCAATCTATACGTTTTAATGTCTTTCCTCTTTCCTCATAATCATGAAGATCAGGAGTTAAAGATACCATATTTGTCCTTTTCTAGCATTTTGTTTTGTGTTTTTTGAGCTATTGCTGTTTCTGTTGTCGGCAATTCAGAACATTTTACAACAACGCATAACAGCAACTTTCTGGCTCCATGCCTGCTTTTGCAAAGCCATTTGGAGCAGTGGTTCCAAAGATCACAGGGGGTGCGCCAGTCTGCTCTGAGGTTGTCAAAATTAGATTTACACATGTCTGTATAGTCTGTATATAAAACTATTTAAAAAGATATATTTTTTTGTTACTTCGTAGGCCACATTCTGTTTCAACCAGGGTTGGAAATTAGCACCAGCCACCAGCCAAATGCTGATAAATTATGCACATGGCTTCTAGATTTGCTTCACTCCCCAGACAAAAAAAAAACAATGGTAATCTACAGAGTGGCTGGTAGATTTTGGGATCCCCCAGCCACAGTGGCAGGTGGACATAAAAGTTCATTTGCAACACGGGTTTCACCTTGGTATTTGTGCACAGTATCAGATAATATCAGTCTACATTGTATATAGTGTATGTACATTATATATTGTTTCTGACTCATGGGATCCAAACATTTCCAATAACTCCAAAGCGTTAAGTCCAAAAGTCAACATTTATTGAAAAAAAGATAGATGTAATAATTCACAACATGTTTTTATCTAACTAAATATTCTGCTTCAGTCCATATTTGTTGGCGTTTAGCCTTTCAAAAACAACGTTTTCGCTACAGTCAAAAACTGTTTGCTTTCCTGCTCACTAGGGGTGTCGGAAAAAATCGATACACACGAGTATCACGATATGTTTTGTGATACTGTATCAATTTTCAATTAACTTGTTAAAGATCTGACAGGCCGTGCCACTATGCCATCTTTCAGAGGTTGTAGTGGGCGCAGTTTTAAAGATAACTCAGGAATGCTTTGGTACCAATCATGTCATAGCTTGTCGCGAAAGGAGGCTAAATAATGCTCCAAAGATACCCCTGTATCGTGATACGTATCGTATCGTCAGATTCTTGCCAATATGGAGACGCACCATAAATTACATTTATATAACCATTCATATCATATTATCATATTGTGTTTCTGCATTCCCTTGGTGAATCCATCAAGACATCATCACTTTATTTAGTAGCTTTTCTTAGACACAAGGGGTGCTTCAAGGAATAGGATAGGTTGGGTACCACTGATGTAGAGCAACGTTATTAGTACGTTTTCTGAAGCTTGTAATGGCTGAAGTGACAAGTTGAACTGTGTATACACATGCGGTAGTTGTAGTTGTCAGTTCCATCAGCGCGGATTGGTAAAAGCATGTCTGCCAGAGGCTGTTGGAAGCGATCAAAGACGTGAGACGCAGGTGTTTCTGCGCTTTCATGGTTGTTGTGTGTGTGTGGCTAAAATCTACTACTTTCTAATTACCCCGTCTTCCCGCACACCGATAGAGCTGTTTCTCCTCACTATAATATCTTCAAAGTCTTGTAACGTCGCGAGCCGAGTAAAGTCTCCAAGTGAAACCCTCTGCAAAGGTCAACCAATGCAATTTGAATATCTTTGATTAAACGGCGTGCCGGTGCCAGACCCAGACTGTAGGTCACTGCCTCAGAGAAATGATATCCACCTCTCTCACCCCACTTGTCCCTCCCCGAGTCTCCACTCTCGCCGCTCCCTCATTGTCAAGGGTCACGTCTGCACTCTTTTTTCTTTTTTTTTGCAATTTACGTAATCTCCCGACCCATTCTTTCTCCCTCTGTCCTTCAACCCTTTCCCTTTATTTCCCTCTGTTTGTATCTCATATTCACATGATTTTTAATCCCGAAATCCCCCCATCCTGCCTGGAAGTCTCTTCTTCTGCCCTCCTTTCCTCTCATTCTCCATTCATTATCTCGCTGATTCTATACAAGCAGTCGTTGAACCGTGCATCTGCAGTCTGGTCTTTTTAGCTGAAACCTCACAAGTGCAGCCAAAGAATCCGAGTTTCCCTGAGTAAAAGAGATGTATCTACTGGAAAGAAGAATGTAATTTAACTTATCAAGGTTAGACGGTTGGCTGACCTTTAAGTATCAAGCAGTATGGCAGCATACTGTATGTGATCAATGGCATTTCAAAATAATGTGACTACACCTATCTCCCGATATTATCACGATATTTGGTTACCGATTCGATACGTCTTCTACGAGTACTGCAATTTGATACCACAAATTTTGTGATTTTTGTTAACTTTAACACTAGACCATGGGGAAAAGTTGAATCATACACTTCTAGGGACTTTTACTTTGGAAAAACTCTGAATTAATACAGTACAGATGTTTGATTTTGTGTCTGTATGTAGTCAGAGATGTCCCGGAGTCAAATATATCAGTCATTGTTACAAATTAGTGGTATTTTCTTTTTAATTTATAAGGGAAATGTATTGTTTTATTCTTCTGGTGAATATAATCGAATTAATCGAATCAACTTTTAGAATTCGTCATCATCATTTAATGTGCTAACTTGCCCCATACGAAAAAATTGGCTCTAAAGTGTCCATTTTTCTGTCTCTTGTCTCCAGTTTGTCCCGGTACCGAGAACAAGCTGAGCACTCTGTCTGACCTGGACCAGCAGTACCGCACCCTGAAGAAGCTCTACGAGAACTGCGAGGTCGTCATGGGCAATTTGGAGATTACCAGCATCGATCGGAACCGCAACCTCTCCTTCCTCAAGGTACGGACATTGAACTGTTTGTTTACTCCGGCAGATATTCACAACGTCACACTGTATCAGAGAGAGAGAGACGAAGGCTGAATGATTCAACACTGTGGGGAGGAAATACCGGGTTTCAGGACCACGGAGAGAGACGGGCAGAAAGCACTGAATGTTTCAGTGAGAAACAGGCTTGTTTCAGCACCATGGACAGAGATAAAGGCTCACACTCAGTTCTGGTGAGCAATAACTTGAGATTTAAGATGCTCAAAAAAAAAGTAGAGACAAAATTAGGGGATAATTCAGCATCTCGGGTAGAGAAACGTTGCTTGTACATTTTTGTAACTCTGAAACCTGCTGTTTCTTAAATGGTGATGCTAGCTTGCAAGATATAAATTGTAAATTAGACAGTTGTGGAATCAATCTCTCTTTAATTGTTCCCACTGTTTCTTTAAGCTCGGCCAAGCACATCATGAAGCTATCTCTGTTTTAAAGGCACCAGGATGAAATGAACTGAGAGCTTCTCGATCTCACTAATACAACAAATGACTGAATTTGCATTTAAAGGAACAGTGTGTCACATTTCGCGGGATCTACCGGCAGAAATGGAATATGATATTCATAACTATATTTCCATTAGGGATGCACCGATCCGGCTTTTTAAGTCCCATTCCGACAGCAATACCTGGGCTTTGGGTATTCTGCTGACACCGAGTACCGATCCGATACCAGTGTTTAATTAATAATCTCACTGTGTCGACGTGACTGGGATCATTCTTTTATGTATAAGAAAACATCATGCTTGACTTAAACATTGCTCTCCTAACTTTTGTAAAACAAAATGTAACAAATAAATACATAGATATGAATTTAGTGAAATGTTCTTTATGATTAATATAATAAATCAGCAACATGGTACAAATCTTCAAAACTAACAGGAATTATGATTCTAGTGTAAACCTTTTAAATGCAGCAACAAGTCGGTCAAAACTTAAACAGGAATTAAAATTCAAATAAATAGTGTATATGGTATACAAACATGGAATTGAATTTAGTAAATGAGCCTCATTGTCACCAATATATAGTAAAAAATAGTTATTACAAGATGTTTTCATCCCAACTCGTCACATACTGACGCTTTGTCAGACCCCTCGGCGTCACTTTTCGGTTGCGGTAAACACATGCTTAACGTTGTGAATTTAACAAAAAAACACTTGCTTAGGTTCAGGCAACAAAACCACTATAGTTAGGTTTAGGAAAAAAACAACATGGTTAGACTTAAATGACTATGTTTGCAATGCGAAAGTGCACTACGCACGGGTGTTGTTGGACATGAGCGAGACGAACGGCGTTACCACAGTTTTGCACTCGGCGGCGCACGTTACCGCAGTCTTGGAAAGGGAGGAGTGAACGGAGGGGTACTCGGTTGGTTGCAATCTGCAACCACACTGCCAAATGTCGGCAAATCCTACACACAGCACCTTTAAGTACGCATGTCGCTAAGTGTTTTGCAGCAGCTCCTCGTCTGGATTCATTTAATGGCATGACCTTCCTTTGCTTGTTCACATGAGTGGTAACATACATAGAAGAAGAAAAAGGCATTACTGCTTTTCTTTATTTTTATACAGTGAACTGGACAAGGTTACTAATTTACAACTCTCAACAGCAGGATTGGTCCTTTAAGAGGCAGCTGTCGGCCATTTTTTTTCCATTTTCATGCAAGGCCGCTAATGTTGCTGGACCTCTTATCTGGAGGGTGTTGACAATATTTAGCCAGCGTTGAGTTCAGCATCTTATTCAGAGGACCTCGCGGATATTGATTGAAGCCCTTTGCCAGCACAATACGGCACTATACGGCACAATGGAGCTAACGATAAGGGGGTACAGGTAAGAATTACTGTGGAAGAAATGTCTGAGAGACGCTGCAGGCAAATGAGCAGCACTCTGAATGTAAAGTGCCATTCCTGTGGAACGCAGCGCTCTCTTGGGTCTGTCGCTGCTCTCTGAATTGTGTGTGTGTGTGTCTGTCATTGCCGGGGCAGCGCTTTAAAATTCACTCTCGCTATATAGCGTGTGCGTATACTGTACGTGCCACCAGGCGCCATCCCTCCCCCTTGCTGTTTAATGAAGTGAGGTGCAGTCTAATTACTGGGCCAGCGCTATCAAATGAATACCATAAACAGTCCCATTAGGTCTAGCATCATTAGGGAAACAATTAGGCATCTGGGGGATTGTTAAGTGGATGTGAGGGGGAGGGGGGGAGTTGTGTGGTTGCCATGGAAACTCTGTCGCAATCACGCCATTGGTCACATGAAAACAGAGAAACCCCACCCTTATTTATAAGCTGGAAGTGCTATACCGTGAGGATGGTGTTTAACTTTCATTTTTTTTACATTTTATATTATGAAAATTTTAATTAAATTATTGCAAATTATTAATTAATGTAAAAAAAAAAAAAAAAATCCGCCATAATTATTTAATAGCTTTCTATTTATTCTGCAATTTTGGACATTATCTGCAACTTAAAGCAACACACACGGTGGTTCACGTAAAGTTCAATGTCAGCGTGCACACATATTATCTCACACCCATTAACAGCTATATAGACTCATACCTTCTGAGCTGCAGGCTGGCTGGGGAATGGCTAAGGAGGTGTGATGCAGCCTGGGAGGTACGTACAGTACAGTACATATGGACAAATGGATGGACGGGAGTGTGGATGGATGGGTGGAGGGAAGGAGTGAGGATATAGAGACAAGGAGGGAGGGAGGGAGCGAGAGAGAAGAGCTAGGGGGTTGTCACTTTTATGGCAGGCAAAAACAGCTGCTGTGCTAAAATTACAATGTTTAGCTACCGTGCCGCAGGGCTGTGTGTTTGTGTCTGCATATATTTGTGTGTGTAAGGAGAGAGCAGGGATAGGGCGCAACACAGGGCAGAGATGGAGATGGAGATGGAGGGGGGATGAGGGAGGGCAGGGACAGACGGGAGGACTTTTGCCTGGTGAGATGCTGACAGCTAGATGGATGAGATGGCTCTGCAGCCTCCTCAGGTCCAGCTTTCTTTCAAACCACATCGCTCTGACTTTCCCCCCTCCCTTCAGTAGAGGACCAGAAATGTGATAAAGTTAGTTTTATAGCCCGGATCTGGGTCAATTTATATTCTCAAATGAATCTTAGCGTTTGTTTTATTCAGCATAGAGGCCCACTTGGGGTGGAGCTTACTCCGTTAGGTCACTGTAAAGCAAAGTGCATTTTTAAAATGCAGTGCTTTATTTGACCTGAATTGACCTTTGATGCCTTCAGGACGGAGTGTTTAATGCTGCTTAATCCCTGGTTTCCTTTCACACATTTAAAAATGACTTTATGACTGTGAACAACACAGAGTGTGTGGCTTTTTATGGCTTTAGTGTAGTTTAATGGCAGATATATTGAATTACTACACATATAGGAGTCAGAGGAGTCCTCAATATCCATCTGATCCAGTGGGAAACCTCCGGGTCTGAGAAGTGAAGCCGATGCTGAAGTGCCTTAAACCTGCATTCTTTCTAACAGCCAGCAGGGGGCGACTCCTCTGGTTGCAAAAAAGAACTCTGATCGTATAGAAGTCTATGAGAAAATGAGCCTACTTCTCACTTGATTTATTATCTCAGTAAACATTGTAAACATGAGTTTATGGTCCCAATCTCTAGTTTCAAGTCTTCTTCAATACAGCATGATGTTCATTTAGTAAATTATGGTCCCATTTAGAGTCAAATAGACCATAAAGCAGGGTATGCTTTAGGGCGGGGCTACCTTGTGATTGACAGGTTGCTACCACGGCGTTGTTCGGTCTGGGCATTGTCCGTGTTTTTGTCTTACAACTTTAACCCTTTCACAGTGTGTTTTCAGTTCAGGAAAGTTAATCTTAACCTTCATGGTCTTATTCAGCGTTCTGTTGTACTTAGCTCCACCCTCTCGTATCACTTCTGGTTGCAAAAAAACAAGATGGCTGCAGCCAAAACCAAGACGGCGGCTACCAAAAACCAAGATGAAGACGGTCCAAGATGGTGACGACCAAAAAAAACAAGATGGTATCAGCCAAAAGAACCAAGATGGCAACGGGAAAAAAAACAAGATGGAGACGGACCAAGATGGCGACGGCCAAAAAAAACAAGATGGCAACGGCCAAAATACTGAACTTGAAGCTTTGAAACGTCAGTCCCCAAACCAATGGGTACTACGTCAACTTGTTACATACAGTCTATGATTACCACATATACAGAGGTCACAGAGGACGAGTCTTCAACCCGTCTGATCCAGAGAATGGAAATAATCCAAATTATGATTTAGTTTTTAAAACTCCCCAGAAGTACTTTTGGTTGAGAGATGAAATGCTTTGTGAACACAGGCGCAGGTGTATGGAGGGCATCGCCGTGCCGCCGCCTGGCCCCCCCTCCCCCTACTCCGTCTAGCTCGCTGGCCGCCGGCTCCCCTGGCCGCTATCTGTCTGTCACTCAGAGTGACCCATTTCCCCAGAAGCAAAGCAGGGAGCCGCGCCAAGTGGCCTGCAGTGGCTCGCGGTGGCCCGCAACCAGCTAATGATGTCACCTAGGCTGAAGGACTCTTCATTAAAGCCGGATCAATCTGGCGGCGAGCGCTGCGAAACACAGGGCGCGGTGCCAAGGGCTGCAGCTGAGCGCGCAGGGACGGGGGGGGGGGATGTCCATCCATGAAGTGAGGAAACGACGTATGGAGTGTGTGTGTTTTTAAAAGTCTCAAACTTCTCCCCGGAGGGAATTTATCACAAGTTTGGGACACAAACACACGTGCTTGTACACACACAAGCTTTCAGCAATAAAGAGAGATGAATGACACGGTCACCAAGGTGTGTACTCAGTGTCGACATGCAGACGGAGACACTCTTTACAGAGCTTATCTCTGGCAAACACCAGCCGAGAGAGACGGGGGAGAAAAGAGAGATACTGCTTTTTTAACAAGCACTCATTTCCAAAACCTTTAAAAAAAAAAAAAAGAAGAGGGGTAACGTGGCTCCGCAAGAGTTCAGCACAGAGGAGAGAAAAGAGACTCCTCACACCAAAGGCTTCCCATTTTCCTTGGGCTGTATTTCAGCTGCGAAATGAAAGTGCTCAGTGATTCTTGCAGCTCAGCTATTCTCAAAGCGTACATCCTCAGAAATCTATTGTGGAGGCACGCGTTCTCTGCTCCGCCGCCTCAATACGCTTGTGTGTGTTTGTACTCGTCGCACGCTGTGTAGATGTTACATTAGCAGAAGTTGAGTCAAAGCGAGGATGCAGGATACAGAGGGTAATGGTTGCTTATCTCTGAACGGAGATGTTCATATATTATGACAAACTTTTCATCCGCGACTTCGTCAGCTCCGGCTTACAGGTTTTATTTTTTTTTTTTTTGCTGTCCTTGCTCTAACCTGCTGAGATCAGTGTGCTAGTCGGAGATTACCGCTTCCCCGCGTGTCATTATTCAGCACTCATTGGATCGGCTCTTCTCTCTGTCTCAGAGTGTGACTCCGTGCTATTAATTTACTGCGAGGCAGTAATTCAGACTCCACTCCATCACGCTTGTTTCACCGTGTATGTCCTTCAGCAGCGTTTTATCATACACTCTGTGCTCCCCGTTCATACTTTTGTGAAAATGGTTTTCCAAGTTTGGCGTGGAAGAACTTGACCCCACCACCTCCATCGCCATCAAACACCTTTGGGATGATTTGGACGGCCAAAT
This sequence comes from Sebastiscus tertius, assembly GCA_916701665.1. NCBI lineage: Eukaryota > Metazoa > Chordata > Actinopteri > Perciformes > Sebastidae > Sebastiscus > Sebastiscus tertius. The sequence continues at coordinate 30,348 of CAKAOH010019781.1, read as the reverse complement.
GCGAGCCAGGCCTTGTGAGCCAACATTAGTGTCGGACCTCGCTGATGCTGTTGTGGCTGAATAGGAGCAAAATGCCTGCAGCCAGCGTCCAAAAACGTGTGGGAAGTAGAGCGGAGGCTGTTATAGCAGCAGATTAAGGTTGTGCTTTTGGAAGAATGTCCCTGAGGTGGACTAACTTGTACATAAAGCAGTCCCCCTAGACTAGCTCATAACCAGTTGGCAACCTCCTGGTCTGAGAAATGAAGCCAATGCTGAAGTGCCTTAAACTTGCATTCTTTCTAACAGCCAGCAGGGGGCGACTCCTCTGGTTGCAAAAAGAAGTCTGATTGTTTAGAAGTCTATGAGAAAATGAGCCTACTTCTCTCTTGATTTATTACCTCAGTAAACATTGTCAAATAGACCATAAAACAGGGGATACTTTAGGGCGTGGCTACCTTGTGATTGACAGGCCGCTACCACGGCGTTGTCCAGTCTTGGAAATGTTCGTGTTTGCATCTTGCAACTTTAACCCTGTGTTTTCAGTTTTTGTCGCCTAAAAACGTCTCAACATCGGTTGTACTTTGCTCCAACCTCTCATGTCGCTTCTGGTTGCAAAAAAACAAGATGGCGACTGTAAAAAAACCAAGATGGCGACTGCCAAAAACCAAGATGGCAAGATGGCGACTGCCAAAAACCAAGATGGCAAGATGGCGACTGCCAAACACCAAGATGGCGACTGCCAAACACCAAGATGGCGACGGACAAAAACCAAGATGGCAAGATGGCAAAATGCGATGGCCAAACACCAAGATGGTGATGGCCAAACACCAAGACGGCGACGGCCAAAAACCAAGATGGCGATATCCAAAAACCAAGATGGCGATGGTCAGAAACCAAAATGGCGACTGCCAAAGACCAAGTTGCCGACGGCCAAAACGCCGAATTCGAGGCTTCAAAATGTCATTTCACAAACCGATGGGTGACGTCACAGCGACTACATCAACTTTTTGTATACGACAGCCCAGTGTCCGTATACCTTTGGTCATGAAGTGTATTGGAAAGTCACGTTTTCAGGTCAGATTGTTTCTGTATGATTAGTTCCCCGTGACGATCTGAATCCCTCTCTGTATTGTTTGGCTCTGTGCTGCAGGCCTTTTTGGGTTAGACAGAGAAGAGACATGTTATTTACATGGAGACAGAGAGAGGTAGAGGACAATGCCAGCGCGGAGGTCAAGTGCTCCTCTCTCTCCCTCTGTTCCCGCTCTCTATAAATGTTTCGCACCATTGTGCTCCGCGGCGGCACAATGGCTGTCAACCGGGCCTCTTCACAAAATAATGACACCATGATCCCCAGCGACTGTTGAAGAGGGGCGTGCTAGCCGGTCGAATCGCACAGTTTCATTAGCCTCTGAACCAGCTGAGGAGCTCATAAAAGGTTGGGACTGTCGCCTGGAACGGGAGGCTGTTAGCGCCTCGCGGGCGCCCGGCAGCGTCTGCATAATTACAGCTCTTAACGCCGGGAAAATTAGCACCCTGCTCGCTCCAGCCAGCACCCTGCCAGATCACAGTGGCACTACCCTGATGTATCTTATATCCCGTTAATTGTGGGTTAATGGAGGTGTCCAAGTCCAAGAGACGGAAAATATAACATTTTACTTCGTTTTATTTATTTCTCTTTTGCTCGCTTGCCAGCAGTTGAGTCATTTGTTAGGCAGCAGGGAAGTGAGGGAGCTCTTACTTGAAAAGCGTTTTATTACAGTAGATGCTGCTAAAAACAGAACTAATAGGATTCTCCAGTTGTTGTTTCCCTTGTCTTGGGAATTTGTAGAAATGGAGAAACAAAAGGAATCTCCACTAATTCTTCCAGAAGATTTGATGGAAACGTGACATGATTTAGATCTGCAATGATTAATCCATTAGTTGTCAACTCTTAAAATAATCGGCAACTGAGTCATTTTCTGAAGAAAGAAAAAAGTAAAAATTCTCTGATTCTAGCTTCTTAAATGGGACTATTTTCTGGTTTCTTTACTCCTTTATGACAATAAACTGAATAGCTTTGAGTTCTGGACAAAACAAGACATTTGAGGATGTCACTTTGGGGTTTGGGAAACACTGATTCACCATTTTTCACCATTTTCTGACATTTTATAAACCAATAACTAATCGATTAATCTGGAAAATAACCAACAGATTAATCGACAATGAAAATAATCGTTAGTTGCAGCCCAATAATGATCTCATCCTGTCTGCTGACGCTTTCATTGAAATAAGACTCGAACTGACAAAATGAAATGAAGGAATTAAGGCCCCGACACACAAAGCCGACGGTCGGCCATCGGACAGTCTGGGGCCGTTGATGAGCGTCCGCCGGCCTAGTTTTTTTGCTGTGTCCCGCACCCTCAGCTCTAGTCTGCCCATGTCTGGGGTTTTCTGACTGATTCACCTTGTTGAATCGGAGGCGGCGCCCACCGGCGAGAGACTTCACTCGGATTGGCTGTTCAGCTTACAAAGCAAAGCAAACGTTTAAGAGGAAAAACATAGAAGGTTCTTCTCATTTTTCCATCTTTATCTCATCTGATCGTCCAATACACGGGTATTTTCACAACCACATGGCCTTCTGGTATGAAGCTAAGTGGTGAGTGAGAGTGGTGTGGAAAACGGTCGCCGCCTCACAACAACGGCTCGTAGATCCGCTGTCCTCGGTCTTCCGGATTTTGAATGACGAATACAGACTACCGGCACAGACGGTACGTGGTAGTTGGCCTTCGGCTATAGTCTTTGCGGTGTGTTCGAGTGCGACTTGTCGCAGTCAGTCTTCATCGCCGCTAGTTCTTTGATTCAGCTTGATGTGTCCGGGCCTTTAAGATAGCTTTATGTTGCTATCTACCATATTTATTTGTAAGGCAAATTCAAATCTGGATATTGTTGTTATGAACTTTATTTCCAACATCAGAAAAATGACATTTGACCAAAATCTCTGATGCAGCGATTGCTCTTCCAACCTCTTCCCCTCCAGCCATACACAGGGATAAAAACAAAACAACCAAAAAACATCCTGACGGCTGACAGACGCACACAGACAGATCTGTCATTTCCTCCCCTTCTTTGTCATCGCGGTCGTCCATCAGGCCCGGGCTGCTGTGTTGCTGCGACAGACCAAACACGAGCTAGCGTTAACATCGAAGACATGATAGCAAATCATCTGTGGTGCTGCTCAAACTGAATTCCGCAGCTGTTTTATCTCACGTTCAGTAGCGAGATTAAGGAAGAGGCAGACAAATATACCAAGCATGCATATTGTTGACACAGTTGACAACTTTTTAGCAAACCTGACCTGTCTCCTGTGGGAGTTGCAGCCCTACAGTTAAGGTGTCGGGGTGTCTTCTGCCCCCAGGGGGGTTTGGTAGGTGGTACGACTGAGACACTGCTCATTATAGTGCTCCTGCTTGTCTCACTGGAGAGCTGTTGTTTCAATGCAGAGAGCTCCAGAGGAGGGGAGTACCAGAATAAATGCCCACATATTCTTACAGCACACATTATGGAAACATATGCATGTACACAGAGACATAAAACATGCACGCTCACAACCAGATGTCTTGCATTCTGCATCCGAATCGTTCTGCATCACCTATTGAGGTCTGTGTGCGCGCGGCCGGCTGCGCGCCTGCCTTTTTTTTTTTTTGCCGTCGGCCTGATCAAAGCAGACACGGTGCAGAGCAGAGGTCTCGGAGGTGAAATTAAAGCCTTGCTGCTTGCGCGGCGGCGGAGGGGGGAAAGTGATTACCGTTAAATTAAAAGGTACGACCATAAAAAGCGCGCCGCGACCGCAACCCTCGCAATTCATCAAAATGATCCCACGGCGCGTCTTTTGCTTATCAAATTGTAAAATATTGTCCATGACACCGGCGTAACAGGGGCGTAATTAATGCACTAAATCAATTCTGAATCACTCTGCGCAGAGTGGCCCTGCTGGGACGCCGTCATTATCACAAATTATGGTGGCAGATGCACGGGGCCGAGAGGAACGGATAAAGCTCTCGCCGTGTCTTCCCCTCCTCTACAACCAATCCAGTTAGTTCCCCCACTTCTCTCTCTGACTCACCGCGTGTGTGTATATTGCATTTTCTCTCCACTCACACCTGTGTTATCGCATTACCAGGTGCAAATAGTTTTTATTAGTGAGCGCTATTTTAAAACTTCCTGAAACGATCCCTTTGGCTGACGTGTGGGTTTTTAATGACAACATGCATGTCTTCATCTTCGAAAGAGATGAATGTATTTATAGTTTTTAGTTCTGCCTTTTTATATCGGAGGATGATGAATACTGAGAGACTAGTCGGCACACAATCCCCATTGAAAAACATCCGTATTTATTGCTTTAAAGGTTATTTACTCCCACACAACTGAAAGCCTTCCCTCATTGAGTGCTCACGTTCAGATCTCATCATACACCAGATCTCTATACGTTTTTTTTTTGTAATTTTTGCATGCGATACGTCTCATTATACGCCAGATCTGTTTGTTTTTTTTAATTTTTGCATGAGATATGTCTCACCATACACCAGATCTCTATAGTTTTTTTGTAATTTTTGCATGAGATATTGATGCACTTGTTGCTTGCTCTTATCTAATGGTCTTATCTCGTGTTGTAATAAAAAAAAAAGTATATTATAAACCTCTACAATCCTGTTATATAGCTTTGTTTGAGTACAATGGAAATATTAATGCGATTTGAGATTATAATAACAATGTCATTACTAATTTTTGACCTAAAATATTTGGCGGGAATTCCAACAAATCCCACCTATAAGGATTTTACTATTTTTTCCTTTTTTTCCTGGACAAATATCCTGTCTGAAATCTACAAAAAAGTGACGTAAAAACTTTTATTTCTAAGGTAAAAATTATTTTTATTTCAATCTCAATTTTGAAGTTCTTAATATTCTCAGAAAAAGGTGAGAATTTGAACATTGAACAACATGATTGAAAGCTGCAGTTGTGCTCCTAATGGACCTAGCGGTCAGACTGTTTAGTCAACTTTTAATTCACATTTCATGTTACTTCTGTGCAGTGTGGCTTCAGTGCATGGCTTTTCTTTCAGTATCGTTACGGCCACAACTTTGGGTCATACTTCTGCAGAGAAGAGTGAAGCCAGGCCAAGAAATAACCAACAACAACTTCCCCCTGAACTTTGTGAAATCTTCAGATCTTAACCATATGCATAGTGACATTATGAGACAGACTGAGATCATAGCTGCAGGATATATTACCCATGCATATTTCATCAAATCATTTCCTAAAGATGTTGTGACGCGCGATTATGTATATGATTTTTTTGCAGTTGCATATTCCACACTGCGCGCCCAGCGAAAGCTCCTCAATTCTGTAGAGTTTGATTAAAGTGGTGTGTTTGCATATGAACTCCAAGTTGCACATTATGTGCATACAAAACATGTTTGATAGTCTCGCATTGGCACACATTTTTATTATTCCAGTGGTACGATAGTGGCACAAAGAGAACAAAAGAAGCAGGAGGGAAGTCGTGTTTGCAGAGAGTTGTTTTGCTCTCTTATAGCAGAAAAACATCTGAATTATTATGGAGTTTGGTGGATGACTTTAATCAAATTACCGTCACGTACAACATCAGAATAACATAAATCTCCAATGTTAGTTCATATTGTAATTCAAGAAGACTTCTGCACCTCCTCACGGCGAGAGAAAATCTAGTCTGTGACGGGAGACTTTGGCCAATCATACGGAGAGAGTGTTCCTATTGGCTGTGCTCCGACTGGTGGGCGGTGCTTGGTATTTCCTCAACTGATCTCAACATGGCTGCCGGGTCATTCTCATTTTACAGCTAAACACTACACTACAAGATGTTTCTGAAAACATAGAGGAGAGAAATAGGCATTACAGTAACAGAATATTGATTCATATTTGATCAGCGCTGCCTAGTTTGACTGTTTGATCGGAGTTTTGAGTGATTGACAGCTGCTTAGAGGCGACAGGGTCCAGCTCGGCACTGATTGGTTGTTTTCCTCCAATCTGTGAAATCTTGCAGATGCCGTTAGGAGCACAGGAGGACACCAGAGGAACATGATTTTTTTTCCAGATTACCCGTCTCATGCACTACTGTCAGGATTTAGTGACTGTTTCATAAATCATATTTCTCCATTTGTAACCACTGCTGCTTTAAATATGTCCATTAAATGGTAATTTATACGTCTACTCTTTGATATTACAGGTGGAAATATTGCACTTTTTTTTACTACGCTGCATTTATCTGACAGTTTTAGTTACTTTGAAGATTAATTTTACATAATGCACACAGTGCAAATAATCTCTATCTTGCTTTTCATAAAAGTCAATATTGTTTCAAAACAATTAAAAAAAAAAAAACTCTCAGAGCTGTAAGGTAATTTGTTTTTTTAAATCAACTGGTTTAATTATTATTTTTTTTAGAACTAAGTGTTTTTTGGCTCATTTTTGAAAACACTTAAAACAAGTTAATTTAAAAATATATTATTTAAAAAAAAGGACTTTTAGGAATCAATAACTAGTAATTACTTTGCAAGATGGAGATCTTTTGCAGTGCAAAACATAACACTGCCATCATAGTTTCACCTAAAAACCAGCTGCAACATTAAAATGCTGCTTACAGGTTAATGCATACATAATAAGAATCCTTTAATATACACCACATATTATAATATGACAAGCTGATGATTATCTTCATGCTTATATAAAGCAGCTCATACTGTGAGAGTAGGCTACAACCACCAACAACTGGACTGCAGTTGATGAATTGTGCTCTAAATGTCGCTCTTAAATGGCATTAGGATGAGTGTGCGTTGAGTGTGGGTTCGGGTGTTGGCATTTTTCACAAGTGGGACACATTTACCTTCATACCAGGTGGCGCTTGAACGTGCACTTAAGTGCTAAAGACCCCAAACCGCGTGCTATCAGTGGTATTATACCTTAATACCAGTGTGCTATTGTTGTCCTCTCAGCTCCCGATGCAGCAGTAAGAGACACTTGTGGTGTTTGTCACATCTGTGACACCGGTCCTCCCATTTAGCCCCCCTTTCAGATATAAAAAAACCCATCTTAGTGGCGGATTAATTTATGGGTGTGTGTAAATTGTTTCACCCCGACTCCTTTTTTTAATATCTGCCTCTCGCTTCTGGCTTTGGGGAAAAATGCAGCTCCTGCTACTCTGAGCGGAAGGAACAGATTGCGTTCCTCAGTGACATTTACACCGTGTATGTGTGAGTGTGACTCCGTATGTGTACGATATATATCTATGCGTTATGCCACTCATGATGTCTTTGTGAGCCCCGTCTCGTAGTTAGTGTGTTAGTACGGGATTATTGAGTGACCCTTTGTCCGGGTTCTTGTGTGGAAGCAGTGGAAATGTTTCCAAAGAAGTCGATAAAGATGTTTGAAGATGCAACTTTTATTTCAAAGATTACTGTAATAAATGTCTTAAAGGGATAGTTTGGCTGTTTTGAAGTGTATGAGGTACTTATCCATAGTCAGTGTATTACCTACGGTAGATGGTGGTCTCCAATTTGGAGAAAGAGACGGGAGTTACCGTCACGGGATGAAAGCAATGAACTGCTGTGGACGGAGCCAGCAGAAAAATGTATTGTAGCCACCAAAAAAAAATCAATATCAATTTAAGTGTAGCCGTTATCTATGCTCTCGCCAAAGCAACCAGACTCCATTGAAAAAACCTGTAATTTGTCATTTTTCAACTCCCGTGAACTTTCTTTCTTTCTTTCTTTCTTTCTTTCTTTCTTTCTTTCTCTCTTTCTTTCTTCTCACCAGACTCCATTGAAAAAAACAGCAATTTGTAATTTTTCAACTCCCTTGATCTTCCTTTCTTTCTTTCTTTCTTTCTTTCTTTCTTTCTTTCTTCTCACCAGACTCCATTGAAAAAACCTGTAATTTTACCTCATAGAACACAGGGGTTGTAAAATTACAGTTTTTTTCGATGGAGTCTGGTGGCTTTGGCGAGAACATAGATAACAGCTTCAGTTCCAGCACTTTGTCTCAAATGTCTCAACAGCTAACGGACATATTGGCATGACGATTTTTTTACAGACGTTCCTGGTCCCCAGATGATGAAAGCTAATGTCTCTGAGGTTCCCGTGACTTTTTCATCTGCATGTCAGCATTGTCCTTGTGGGGATATCAGCCCTGATAGTGTTAGCATTTAGCTCAAAGCCTCACAGAGCTGCTAGTCTTGTTATTCTTTAGTTTAGCTGCCTGATTGGAGCTTACAGGCCAATTATGTCAGCTCAGCAAAACAATGTAACGGTTTAAGAGACGAGACAAAAGCGGCAAAAAAATCACTCCAGGCAACCACACAGATCCACCCAGAGCTACTAACACCATCCACAGTTATGTTTCTTTCTGCTCCATCACCTCACCTTCTCTTTCTGTCCTTAAATGGCTGTAATGCCATTAGAGTTGCTGTCAAGTCTGTCCTATTCAGATAGCAAACACTCATCTCTTATACTCCTCAACTGGCCCTTCAGGAGTCGGTTACATACCGATAGAAAACTTATTCCATGCATTTCCATTCTGCTCAGTAATCCGCTCTGCTCGCCGATGGCTGGAACGAAAAGCATGCCTCTTTGTTTCGGGACAAATCAAACCACAAAGTTACAAACATTATTGTAAAGGTAATATATTACAGTTTAGTTTTGGCTCTCTATAGGGGCTCCTGATCCAGCTGGGATTGCAACCAAAAGCCCCAGAGCTGAACAGAACAGAAAGCTGCAGACATGTATCACTCAGATCTTAAATATGTAATATAAAGAGAAGCCAAAACAAGCCTAGGAAAACAGGATTTCAAATATATATTGTTTTATAAGGGACAGGAAACAGATCACTTTCACTTTCTAGACTGCCTTGTTTGAGCCAAACTTGTTGGGTCAGCCTGTATATGCAAGGTACATGCTATTGCTATGTATTTGTGTCAGGATTGACAGTGTTTCTGACACTTTTACTTCCCCTGTTTATGCATAAAGTCTGTGTGGTTCAGAAGCTATAGCAAGTTTCTTTCCCCAGAATAGGGGTGGAAGGTAAGAGGCTCTTTAAAGGGGACATATCATGCTCATTTTCAGGTTCATACTTCTTTATTTTATTGTATTTTGGGGTTCAACAAGAACATGTTTACATGCTTTAATGTTCAAAAAACACATTATTTTTTCTCATACTGTCTGTCTGATTATACCTGTATTCACCCTCTGTCTGAAACGCTCCATTTTAGTCTGCTCTGATTGGCTTGCAAAGGCGGTATATTCTAATGAACATGCATGTGACATAGGAAGGGGAGCCAAAATCTGAATGGCTTGTTGAATCACATGTTTTTTTTTATCCAGGCAGCCCACAAAAGTCATCTTATTTCACATTTTTTGGGTTGGTAGTCACTCCAGATACCCAAATGTAGGTGAGTTTTTCAGGATACGTCCCCTTTAAAGGTTGCAACAAAACAGAAACCACATCCTTGAATCTGTCCGTCATGCTGTCTTCAATATGACACAGAATGAATATTGGTAGGACTTAATGGTATGTCAGCATGCCATAACACCTTCTGACAGGTGTCCAAACACACCGTGGGAGATCCTGTATGAGTATGAATGAAGGTATAGAAGTACAAATGCCTTAGGGCTCCATAGTGATGAGCTTTAACCCCCTACAGAGAAGGGAAATTATATTTTTTTTTGCAATTGCTGATTGGCTGAGATGCCATCATATATGCAACAGGCTGGGAAGCAGAAAGCACTCGGCTCCAGACATTTTCCTTCAGTCTTTTCACTTAGCCAGGTAGAACATTAGACCTTAACCTCGCTTTTTGCTGTATATCATGAAATACCAAATTGAGCAATCTTGTGTTGTAACTGTCATGTTTCATGTGTGCTTTATCTCAGATTTCATTATGTAGTCAAATTGATTTATATTGCTAACCCACCCCCTCTAAAAAAAACACATGGATGTCGGCGTGTGCACGCATGGACGCTTCTGTAACATTCACATATCCACAAACAGACACCCTGAGGTGCGCGCACACGGATATAATACACAGCTCACGCCGCCACAAATCAGGACATCCATCTCCGATTAGGGCAATTTGATTCCAGAGTAATGAAGTAGTTTAGCGCTGAAACGTGGTGTGCTTCATAACGGCTGATGATGCCACTGCCATCGTTTTCCACTGAGGCAAAATGGCTGACAAATACCCTCCCTAGCCAATACACACATATACGCCCACACTTTATAAAGAGACAAGACAGATCAAATCTGACATGGCTGTAATCAGTCCCACAGCTGCTTGGTTACCTGGCCTGAATATATTTGTAGTTTTCTACAGTTTGTGGAACATAGGGGTGTAAGAAAATATAAGAAATATCGAATATGGAGGTATTATGTTTGTGATAGTATATCTCAAAAACACTGTATCAATTATTAATAATAGTTTAGATGCAAAGATGAACTCTGTCAATACTTAATGTCATTTGTAAAGATATGCAACCTCTCAGTGTATGTCCTCTCAATGTTGGATGTTACAGGGACTGATAAATGGAAATGCAGTGTTCTGATTGCATAAAAAAGTTAACTTTTAACTCAGATTTTATGCATATGGTGGTGCGTTCTTTATACTATGACAGATATCCTAAAATTAGATTGTAAAAATCACAATATATCACTTTTCTTACAGTATCGCAATATAATGAATCGTAACCCCTGTATCGTGATACGTATCGTATCCCCAAATTCTTGCCAATACACAGTCTTAGTGAAAAAGAAAAGTATGTAAGGTATGATAACTCATAAAAGCTGAGTTTTGTGAGTGAATAGTTGTGCATGTAGAGGAATACAAATGGTTAGTATGAACGTATGATCGTGCATGTAGGAGGGTAGGGTAGCATTTTGTGCAGCTATGGTGCCCCGTGTGAGGCAGATATGATTTACGACCTCTTATAACACAATCATTACCTGTAACTTCTATTTTCCATACATTCACAACCTTCCACACTGGGAATCCATATGTTTTTGTCTTCTTTCCCGTCGCCATAAATTGATTATCCAAGCAAAGTCTTGCATTGTCTACCGATGGCTGCATCCTAGCTCTGCACCAGGGCCCAATCATCAATCACTTGGAAGGGCCGTTAAGCACCTTTTCTTCCCCAGAGGAGTGAACTGACACTGGGCCTCGGAGGCCACTCAGCTCCCCCTTCTTTCCCCCTCTCCCTGGAGTCGCCGGGCCCCCCCATGCAGCACATTGGCCCCTCCCCTCAGGGTTCCTGCCAGCTCTCAAAATCTCTGTCCTAAACTGGGATGACCATGAATAATGAGGGACTTAAATATGAGATACAGGAGCTAGGTGCTATAGGAGATAACATGCCTCTCACTTTTTTCCCTCCATAGCTACTGTCAAGCGAGCAGAAACCGGCCTGTGGCTGACGTGCACTAGCTTTGTCACATAACTGCATTATGTAGGGTCCCCAAAGGCTACAGCATAATGCGATACGCCATGCGACTGTTGCTGGGTTGCTACAACAGCCTCGCCTCATGAGTTATGTATCGGTGTGTTTTTTTCGCTGCGGCTTAAGCGTCAGATACTGTACCCGCACTGTCACTGCTTTAGCTTTGCCTGCTAATGTGCAGCAAACTTTCCCCTTTGGTAATTTTAATTTCAGAGTCAGGCTCTTTACTGTAAATGTGTCTTGACAACACAGACGCCTCACGGACGCCGCTCATGAAACAGGCCTATATGAGATTGTCGGGCTGTCTGAGACAATAAATATCAGCGCCGAAAGCCAGTAGCACAGCTGCTGCTGGAGGCACACCCCTGGACACACACACACACACACACACACACACACACTCTCGTACCACTGTGTCATCCCAAAGTCATTGTCAACACTAGCTGGCAGTATTGAAACTGAAACATGTCAGTGTGGGCGTCTGACTCTGAAAACTTGCCTAAACAAGTCCAGTGGTAACTTGAGAAATTGTGATCCAACATGGAAAAGAACAGTATAACACCTTTTTTTTTTTTTCACTGCGTGTATAAATCAATATTTTTAAATTAAGTTTAACATACTAATTACTTAAGGAAATTGCTTTTGGAAGGTTAATTTCCCTCCTCTTGCACCAGTTATCAAATTTGGTCTCCTCTCTACTAACTCATCGTCTAAATTAAGAAAAGGAGGAATAAAAATACTTATTATTTAACAGATAATAAAAAATCACTATAGATTACGTGGAAACACCCCAGATCAATTTTGAGATTTTGGGCTAATTTGTCCATCCAAAATACACATTTAGGTGTTTATTTTACTGCTTTGTCTGTTAGCGTCTGTAGATTTCTCCTAAATTCACCAGGTAATGCCTCATTTGCATATTTAAACATAAAGTTTCAGAAAACTTGTAATACAAAAAATAATTGTCTTAATGTAAGTAATCAACTGGGGAAGTTTCATATTGATATGTATTAGTTATTGTTTTACCCTATTCACCACCAAATCTCGAGTAGCACTTACTTACACTAAACCTTCCAGTTGTTCATATATCATTCATAGTCTCATTCATATAACATTTTTGTTCCTAAAAACATAACGGAAATTGATTTTTTATTATGGTTGTTGACAATTCTTTCTAATATATGGAATAATAAAAAATAAAAAGGCTCCTCTGTAAAAACCATTGACTCTAATATGTCAGCAATGTTCAGATTGTAAAATGTTCTGGAAATGTATGAAAATTAGCACATGTTTAATAAGTTAATGCATCATTTGCATAAAACTTGTAATACAAAAAACAATTGTCTTCATGTCAGTTATCAACTGGGGAAGTTTCATGGTGATATATATTAGTTATTTTTTTACCCTATTCACCTTTAGTGTTTTCAAAATGTATGAAATTTTACACTTTACATTTCAGAAAACTTAAATAAAAAAGCTTAAATACAAAAAATAATTCTCTTAATGTCAGTAATGAACTGGGGATGTTTCATGGTGGTATCTATTTGTTGCCCTATTCACCTGGGGTGTCTCCCTTTAAAATGAACTTCCATGAGGCTTCGTGGTATTTAATCATAATCACGGTATAACTGTGAGAGTCGATGCTCCTCCACTCACAGCCCTCCCAAACTGAAAGTCTTTTGATTGAGCTGAGCAAGAAAATTAACTTTTCCTTTTTCCCTAATGTGCCGGCGGAGAAAGCTAAAACACCTTAAAGGGGAGTGGATTTCAAACCGCTCTGCGCCACCGACATGAAAAGTGGTGTGTGGGTTCAAAACGCTCACTCGTCCCCATTTGATGTGGTTTCCATTTGATGTGAGCAAAAAAAAAAAAAGCCCCGCCCTCCCCCCCCCACCTCCACCTGCACACTTCTCACCCTGTTGATTCATCTCACAGGAGTACCTCAGGGTACCATCAACAAACTTGAGATGTTTCGCACAAAAAAAAAAAAAAAAAGCTCCTGCACAAATACCTGCACTGAATGACTCAGTCATTTTCACGGTGACATTTCATGCAGCTGGATTTTCATTTATTTCAAAGTCAATGGCCCTCCTCTCAAAGAGCCTTGATTTTTTTTTTTTTTTTTTTTTTTTTTAAACAGGATTTCTCAAAAATCTTGAATGTCACGCCCGAGTGCTCTCAGCATACTTAGCAGCCAAACAGTCGCACGAGGTGAAGGAGTGCATGCTGCTCTTACGGAGCTCATTGAAGCGAATTGGTAAACAGGTCCCCGCCCGCCCATTGACTTTGCCGCCGCGTGGAGGAGTCAGATTGCGCCGGTCGGATCAAACTGTCGAGAGTCGGCGGTGTTGCCGCTGACATGCGCCGCTGCACTCTCCTTGACTCACTGGCAGAGTGCTCTATATGTATGGAAATGAGCCATAATCACCATAATATGTGTCCCATCTCTTGTATTTTATAATGGTGTCATTATACTTTTTTTTTTTTTCCCCCTGCGTGATGCCTTTTTCCTCCTTCCTCCTCTCCTTCTCCACTTCCTCCCCGTCCTTCCTCCCCCCCTATCGCTCCTTCTCATGCCATCTACCTCATTTACACTCTCACTCATCCAGATGACAGGAACAGGTGCACTATTAATTATGCTTTGAAATATATCTCCTCTGTGCTCCACTTCCCTTCCCCTTATCATTCCTGCAAAATGCTCCACCGCACCCCCTAACCCTAAACTTCTCTCTTGTTCTCCCACATCCTTTTTATCACTTTCTACACTGCCACTTCTCACCTAACGTTTTGTACCCTCGCCGTCTTATATTTGCATCCTGCTCTTTTTTTTTTTTTTGGAGATTACAACTTCATTATCTGGAGGTATCAAACTGTTTTCACATGTCCTAACTATCTCATTATCTCAACACAGCAACTTACCAGTTTTGTAGCGCGTCGTGTTCGCTATCCCGAGATAACAATTGAATTACATTGTTATCTCAAGGTATCAAACGTTGTTTTCTCATGAGCACGACTTAAATATCTCATTATTTTGAGATAACAAAGCTCTTTTTTTTCTTCTTCTTCTTCTTCTTCTTCTTCTTCTTCTTCTTCGTAGATCCAGCCGCTTCACCCCACTGCTGTTGTTTAAGAGTCTATCCAAATCGGCTTAGCCTGATGAAAGCGGCGCTGTCAGAGGGAGAGACCAGAGTAGATTAAATTTTAGGAAATAAATAAGAGAGAATTAACTCCGCGGTGGAAATAAACCCACTTGGAGAGAGCATAATGTTGGATCACAACAAAGTACAAATCTCAACATAACAAGTTCTTTAGATTATGATAGTGAGACGTACAGACGGGTGACAAATTAAATCAATATAAAGGCTTATTCCCAAGGATTATCCAATTCAATCTCCACTTATTTCTTCAGGTTAGTCCTTTATTTTTTCCATCGGTACATTTTACAGCTCTAGGATAATAGACGTGAAAACAGAGTGAAAGTACATTAACTCAGATACTGTAAGTAAGTACCTTTTAAAGACACTAGTAGGGATGAATACCGTGGAATTTCACTGGTATTGGTATTGATTTCTACATTTCTGTTATCCTTAGTACTTGTACTTTCAGGTTACATAAGAAAACATACAATAAGTAAAAAAAAAAAAATGCAATGTCGTAGGTTAATCCAGTGATTTACAGCCTTTTTGGCTTGTGACCCCTAACAAAAAAATAGTGTCTAGTCGGGCCCATTCATCGGATTTCCGCTAAACTTCTCAGATGTTTCATTTGAATAATTGTTCAAGGCCGGAAGAGGTCAAATTGCGAAACGATATTTCACAAAGAAAGCAAAGGTTCAATTCAAAGTCCATAAACTGAATACAAATGTGCGCAGCAGAAGTTAGATTTTATTCTCTCCAACAGTGGAGGTAGAAGTACTCAGGTATTTATTCTTAAAAATGTACTTTTTTATACAAAGTAGATAAGTATTTAATATCAAAATATACTTTAAGTATAAAAAGTAAAATAACTTATTTATATAATAATAGCCCATTTCTTACTGATGTATATTTGATTATAATTATTGATGTATTAATGTGTACATCAATGTAATATTAAGCAGCGGGCTAATTTTTATTTTATTTTATTTTATTTTTAGGCTAATTATGCTAATTACCCTCCCCCCGGTTCTTATTTATATAATTACATAATTATTTATTTGCTGGATACATTTTGTATTTTCAATCTGAATCTAGAGATTAACTAAAGTTAAAACATAAATGTAGAGTTAAAAAGTACAACATTTTCTTTTGTAGTGGAGTAGAAGTATAAAGTAGCATCAAATGAAAATACCATATTGTTATTCATCTTGCATTCTCTTTGAATGTGTCAACCTTGATCCTCTTGACCAATGGAGAAGCATGAAGAGGTGAAAACAGTTCTGTTGATAACATAAAAGGTGAATAATAATAATATACTTGTCCAGATGGAGAGGCGTTCAGCAAACCTCTCTTAATTCCTCCTCTTAAATTCTCTAATGCAGCGTTTTCCTCTGAATCTGGGATGAAGCCCAAAGGCGATTCTTGGGAGAAATTTGTATGCAAATCTATCGGCTGTGTTGGCAAGGCTTCCCTGAGTATCTGCAAAGTAAGTTGAATGAAGAAATTATAGTAGGCATACAGGCGATTAGCCTAAAAACACCACGCAGTTTGGTACATTAGCTTACATAAGTGTCTGTTAAGGCGTATTTGAGTAGTAATTGGAGGTTCCTACTAGTCACTTTTCATCTTTAATCACTTCTGCTCTTACCAACTGAGTTAGGTCTCAATTTAACTAATAAAAGTGGTTCCAATTCTTGGTTGATTTCAATCCTGGCTTGAACGCAAGCATTCCTCGCCAAGCGCCGGGGCGAGTACGTCTCCATACGATGAAACATTTCTACATATCTGGAGGGGTTACAGGTGCCGCAGCGCCAGAGTGCCAGAGCGCCCGCAACTCACAGCCTCATTTCAGGCCGTTTTCTGTTTCCAAGACAGCGCAGCCGCCTTCTATCCCGATTATGTTGTTCGGAGCAGATAAAGCACTTTTGGCTCCCCAGCCTTGGCCCCCACGATGCAATGCATCCTGGAGATGCAAAGAGCAATTTACCAACATGTGAAATTCAAACATTTTTCGCCCAGAGGTAGAGCGGAAGAAGAAAGGAAACGAGCCTGCCGGGACCGCATAGGATTCTGTTTGACTGAGTGCTCCGCGCTAGGCCGCTAATTGCCTGCGATTGATGGAGAAAAAAAGCGCTAGAGGAAAAAAAAAAAAAAAACGTTAAACCCGCGATGCATCATGGGTAGCTGACCTGTGTCGACTAAGTCTCGTCTGTGCCTCGTGGCGGTGTTTTTCTTTGCAGCGTAGGTGGGGGTTATCGGAATATCTGAGGCTCGCATGTGTGTTTCGCGGGTGAATTTCTGCACACACAAAAAAAAAGCCCCTTTGTGGATCTCACAACAGAGAAAACACTCCATCAGAGTCAAGCTGGAATCAAAAGATTCAGCTGAAATCTAAAATAATGATCTGGACTGGTGCCAGAATAAAGATTTTGATGTCCCCCCCCCCCACTTTTTGACTCTAATGCCACGAGCTAATGGTCATTTTAGAGGAGGATAAAGGGAATGAGGTGTGTGTGCGAGCTATCTAGGGTTCATGCACCTTGTCGCTACAAATTAGCCCTCCCACTCACCTTGTTAAGTGTGGATTTTTTTTTTTTTGAGAAAATACAAGAGAAAAGAAAGCGCCTTGTTAAGTCTGAGCACATCACCCACAAGGCAGCGGTGGGCAGCTTCTCCGAGTAGCATCCTTCAGCTTTTTCTGTGTTTGCGATTCCGAAACGGAGCGCGGTTGATGCGGAGGGGAAATGCAGGTGCTTGTGTTTACTTCCCTCCGGACCGTCCTCCCTCCCTCCCTTCCTCCTTGCTTTCCTCCCCTCCTCCAGCACGGATAAATATTGATCTGGAAAAAGCTTTCGGAAAGAAACAATTTATGGGCGACGGGAAGGAAATTAAACATTGTCAAAGAAAATGAGTGAGAAAGGGCAGAGTAATCCTTTAATTTAATTAGGTAAATTACAACAAAAAAATCCTTTCTAAGTCTTGTTTTTTCTTTTCTTTCTTATGCTCTGCTCTCTCTCTCTCCCTCTTTTGCTCTCCCTCGCTCCCGCTGGAAGGCTTTCCTGCGGTTGCTAAGCAACAGGGAAACAGTTTTTCTTTGGTTTTGCCAGCGGGTCCCGGAGGCTGGCAGGGAGAAGGGGGCACAGTGGATGCACTGTGGAGGCTGCCAGCTAGCAGCCGAGTGCATGCCTACAGCTGGGTCGGGTGGCGGAGCAGCCCCCCCTCCCCCACGTTCCTAGTCATAGCGCCCCCTGGTAGGCACCTAGGGGTTACGGCGGAGCTAATGATAGCGAGGCACCCCGGCCCCCAGCAGTAAACACAGGGTCGCGGCGGGGTCAAAGTGTTGAAACGGCACGACTTCCAACCACGAGGGCCGGATCAACAAGGCCCCCGGAGAGGAAAAGCTGTGCACTTTATTTTTAGAGTTGCTCAAAGTTGCACAACTCTCAAACATACATGAACTCGAAAACATTGGACAGAAAGTGATTTCGCTGAGGGGGTTTTTGACAGGCAGTGGAGTACCTCACAATAGAAATCCTTTTTGCAATAAGTATGCTAATCAAAGCCTCGGCTGAAATGGATTCTACTGCTCTTTTATTATGTTGTTCTCGCACTCTTCAGGTGATTGACACATTGTAATCTTGCTAATAAGCACCTCCACTGTCTGTTTCCTTCCCATTGTGTTAGCGCTACAATAAGCCAACTTGGCAGGTGCGCGTGTTTGCCGAGCGCTCAATATAGAAGCGAATCTCGGTTACCCGTTATTATCCTGAAAAGCAGGCCCTCCTCACGCTGTGTCCTGACTGTCAGTCTCCACTCGCGTCCCCCAAGGGGTCAGCAGCCAATCAAGCCTCGCATTACTCATTCCCTCCCTCCCTCCTAACCAATCATCTGGCCTGTCGCCGGTCATTAGGATGTCTCTGGAGCTGCTTCAGAACTCTTTTCCTTCATCGCTGGACATTGAAAATGAGAGGTTCTTATTTAACGACCATTGAGAGTTTGAAGGCTCGATAGTGTTGCTTGGTGCTGCTTTAAGCACCAAATTAAAAAAAAAAAACTGTTAAAGCCAGCTCTATTGTGTTCACTTGTGGGAAGCCGGTGAGGGATCATATCCTTGTTGCTGCGTTAGAGACCCTTACTGGTTGGTCTTAGCGTCTCAACAGAGGACTCTGGAAGCTGTAGGGGAGATTATATGAATCTCTCATAGACGGTTTACAAAAAGCGTCAATCACCGTGATGTCACCCAGTGGTTTGTGGACCGCCGTTTTGAAGCCTTGAGTCCGGCATTTTTGCTGTCACCAGCTTAGTTTTTAGCCGTCGCTAAAAACTAAGCTGGTGACAGCTTAGTTGTCACCAGCTTGGTTTTTGGCCGTCGCCATCTTGATTTTAGACCATCACATCTTGGTTTTGGCCGTAGCCATCTTGGTTTTTTGGCCGTCACCATCTTGGTTTTTGGCCATCGCCATCTTGGTTTTAGACCATCGCCATCTTGGTTTTGGCCGTAGCCATCTTGGTTTTTGGCTGTAGCCATCTTTTTTTTTGGCCGTCACCATCTTGATTTTTGGCCGTCGCCATCTTGGTTTTTAGCCGTCGCCATCTTGGTTTTTGGCCGTCGCCATCTTGGTTTTTGGCCGTCACCATATTGGTTTTAGGCCTTCGCCATCTTGGTATTCTCATAGACTTCTATACAATCTGACTTCTTCTTTTTCAATCGGAGGAGTCGCCCCCTCGCGATTCTGCAAAAAAAGACAAGAAAAAAACGCAAACGAAACTCCATTGTATAAGCCAGTGTTCAACCTTGTAGGCAGATCTGTTTCCTCCCCTCACACACGCACACTTTTAAATGCAGGGTTCTAATTAGGCTTGTCAGTGGCGGTCGGTAAAATGTGTTAGTGTGGCATTTAACAGCTGTCGCATGTGTGTTGGTGAGTTTCTGTGTGTGTATAAGTAAGCTCAGGCTGCTGTGTGAGTGACTCAGATGAATATTGCATGACCACAGAGATGGCGTTGTAGCAACAAGGGAATAAGTTATGTTGTCGAAGACACACACACTTATTTGCATGCACATACACACATAAAGCTATGGCAATGATGCGGTATGTGAAGATGAAGATCAATCTGCTGCCAGATTGATTGACGGGGCTGTCAGCTATAAGAGGTTCTTTCTTCTGCGGGGCTTTTATCTGTTGATGTGATAACACAGTGCTGTGTATCGTTGACCTTTAACCCTCAAGTTTTTACTTAATTTATTTAGAAATGACCCTGAGATGAAGAGCATTCTCATAAAAAATATTCAGAAATTCAAAGTGCTCAACTTGGTGCCATCCTTCAGCCTGACTTTGCCGTTGAATTAATTCGCCTCATCAAGTGTGTAACACCGACGTAATCAGCCTGATTTTTAGTGACTTTTGAGAAGGTCAATTGATGCACGATGAGGCAGATAGTTGAGGTCTGCCATGTTCTTCAGCAAGGCACACTGGAGCTCTCTATTTCTGCATATTATGTGTGTCTGACTCAGGCATTCAGCCAAGGCCTTTCAGCTTGAACCGACGCCAAATTATTTTTCCTCTCTTAGTTTTAGGTCTCTGAGGGATCCAATCACAACCTGACTGCGAGTTCCCATAATGATGCCTTTAACCTACGGAATATAGAATCTAATACAAACATACTTTATTTGGATTTGAAAATATTGTTCTGAAAGGTATGATCGCTTATTGGCTCTACAAATGTCATATTTGCTAGTATCATGGCCCCTGAAGCTTTAAAGAACTGTAATCAGAGGAGAAGAGTAATCAGTCCGCAATTGAGCTGACATTTTAATCACTTTGGACTGTGTGTCCAAATCTTTCATGAGCTTGACATTTCAAAATGCAAATAACATGCTCCGTGCACAGAAAATGAGAGGAATGCATTACCACCTCCATGAGGCAGACATGGCTAAAAAAAAAAAGGCAGTTTGGCATTGGAAATAAAGAGGTGGAAGTGGTGCTGGGTAGTGCATTCACTTGAGTTCATCCCCAACCACTCTTTAGATCACTGACTTAAGTCTTATGATCATTTTCTACTCAGAGTTTTAGGTTTTTCTGTTGTTTTCTTTTTCCCAATTCAATCACCAGACAAGAACGTCCATATTGGACGATTATGCAATATTTACACTTGGCAAATACAGTACAGCGGTTAAGGTTGGGAAAGATCAGTGGAAATAGCAAGTACATTCTTGTTAGGGTTAGGCAACTAAAACAGTTGATTCAGACCTTTACACACCGGTGGCATGACGAATAAACAAGTAGTTATTTTAAGCCAAACCTCGATCTTTTCCTAATCCTAACCAAGTCATTTTGTTGCTTAAATCTAACAAATGAATTTTGTTGCCTAATCCTAACCAAGTCGATTTTTTCCTAAACCTAACTAAGTCGCTTTCTTACCTAAACCTAACGAAGTTGTTTCCTGTGAAGACGGAAGTTTATTTTGAAAAGACTGTATGCATGGAACGAGCAGAAATTGACACGTGTTGCTGGACATTCGTAGGAAAACAAACCAAAAAGGGGGAATAACGTTAACATATCATACGAACCGTTGTATGAGAATATGTTCGAATATTATATGTCCAGGGCTTTTATTGTGAAAGTTAAGAGCTGAAGGAGTTGATCTGGTGTGTGCTGCCTTTGTCAATGTTGAAAGGAGTAATAAAGTTTGCCGTCTTGGTTGGGACTTTCAGAAATATAGGCGCAACTCAACCCGTTACGCACAACGTGATAGGTTAATGCCTTTAAGCACAGTGCAAAAGTACAGAAATGCCTAAACATCTCTGTTTTTCTAACATTTTGTGTTGTGTTGGGGAAGCATTTTTCCTTGAAACCTGTAGCCATGGAATCTGAGGTACATGTTAAATATACTCTTCTTCTTTTCCACGCAGTCAATCAGAGAAGTAACCGGCTACGTGTTGGTGGCTCTCAACCAGTTCGACTACCTGCCACTGGAGAACCTGCGGATCATCCGAGGCACCAAGCTGTACGAAGGTCGCTACTCTCTGGCCATCTTCCTCAACTACAGGCGGGACGGGTACTACGGCCTGAGGCAGCTGGGCCTGCGCAACCTCACAGGTCAGGATGATTGTTAATGGCATGCTGCATGACCAATAAGCCAGTGTAAAACTTGTGTTTAACACATCAAAGCACCACCAAATCACATATATTTTAAAGTCATTTTGATAAATCATTAGAGAAAAATGCAGTATAAACTCCCTCAGTAGATGGATATGTGAATTAGGGATCCATTTTTCAGCACCCTGCAAAAAGACATTTCCTTTTCCTGTGCTAAAAATGCTTCTGTTTGACTTGTTTTTACACCCACATGTACAGCTTTAATAGGCCTTTTTTAATTAAGTCACAAAATTGGAACTCAACTTTTGAAGCTACGTATCTGCTACCCGGGCAAATTAATCTTCTGTGTTGCAATATAGAGGGATCAAATGTCTGCGAAAAGTCCTGTTTTCCCATTAATTACATTTTTGTTTACACACTCAAAAATAGGCTTCTTTCATAGAGTAAGTTTCTGGAAGTGGTTATGTTTTATGTAACAGCTGTTCTTTTTTTCCCTGTTGTTGTCATGGGAGAGGGCATAAGCTAAAGTGGATTACATTTGTAAAGGGTAGCTTTTGTCTGCGTTAACTTTATCTTGGTATCAGACCTTTGAGTCGTGACCTCGGCATCAGTTAATCTTTGCCATTTTGGCGTTGGAGTCACCTTTCAACTCCGGTCAGAATAATAGCGGCAAACACTGTTACAGGCTTTAAAAACCCTCTTTTAAAGTACCTGATGAATCATATCTCCTCTCAAACAGCTATACATATAATTCTCACAGATTTAGCTGCTAAAAGGTTCACGTCAGGAGTCAGGTGTTGCCTTTTTGTCCCCTTTCTTGGCGTTGTCATCACCATCGCTCGGGGAGAGAAATGCAAGCCGTCGCGGGACAAGCGCTGGCTGAGGGACAACTGTCACATACAATCTGAGAAGAAGCAGCGGAGCTCAGTCAGGGTCACTCTTTCTTCTTTGACAGCATTTTTTTTGCTCTATTTGATGCCGTACCGTCTGGAGTGACAGGGAGGATGGTAAACAG
This sequence comes from Sebastiscus tertius, assembly GCA_916701665.1. Taxonomy (NCBI): domain Eukaryota; kingdom Metazoa; phylum Chordata; class Actinopteri; order Perciformes; family Sebastidae; genus Sebastiscus; species Sebastiscus tertius. The sequence goes on along the minus strand of CAKAOH010019781.1, from coordinate 7,619 downwards.
AGAGAAGCTGTGATATGGGACGGAGGTCGGGAATGTGTTCCAAGAAAAGATGACGGCGTCCAAGGCTGTATGAGACGGTGTCAGCACTTGAGGGGATGTACTGAATGTTTGAACTGAGTGAGTGAAGGAAAAGGTATTGCAGGAAAACAAAGCATGATGTCTCAATCTTCTCCTCACTTTTCTCATTTAGAAACTTACCACATAGTTTAACTCCTTGTAAGCAGAGAGTGGGACGCCGTTTTCAGTCTCTACACGACATTTTCTTTCTCTCATCTTGTCGGATTTTGGAGGGAAATTCGCTGGATTTATTCATGGCAGGAAAAGCAGCAAAAGAGCGCTGTTGTTCCAGCACGAATGGAGCTTAATCTTTTAAAGCGTCTCACAAGATCCAACGGACAAAAATCATGTCCAACACGTATGTCCTCTAAAATACAGCCAAGGAACAAAGACGGATGTGCAGGAAGCTGCCAATCCTCCTGACAATTTGTTCATACCAAGGTGTCGAATGTAATTTGTGAGCTTGTGATTGCTTAAAAATGTAAAAAACGCCACATGTAGCACCTTTATGATTAGTTTTTGCAGAAAAGAGTGCCAGAGAATGAGACAAGGAAAGGGTAGCAATCCCACCGTGGGATGACCACGTGGTTTGTGCCCTAAACTGCCAAGCCACCAGAACGCCTGTGCTGCATCCCCCCCCCCCCCGCCCCTTTGTTGTATTTTGCCCGAGGCTTCTTCTCTGGCATCGATCTGCCCGCTTTGCACCGCTCTCCTGTGGGCATTGCAATTCATCCTACATCCATCCTGCGTTCCTCCTGCAGGCGATTCCGTGTCAAATGTTTCACAGAGGAACCAAATTAATTTTAGTGTAAAACAGAAGTCCTGTGTCTTGGCAGTCCTTGACCACCCTTTGTAACTTTTTGGGAAATCAAGCACGGTGAAGTCTCGGGGCGTCCGCAGCACTGAAAAACCGTCAGAGAAAGTTGGACAGCGGAGATTCATCCCGGGCTCTGATGCCATTGACTTTGCCGTAGTGTTTTTGTGATTGATGGTGGGGGATCGTGACAGATTTAGTGTAATAAGCAGCGTTTTATGGAGTCTGAACACGGTGATAAAGGACTCCTGAGAGTTTTAAGGGCATGCTGACACCTTAAGCTGGTAAAACAGTAGGGCGCCTTCCATTTTGACCACCCCTACGCAGAAAGGGAGGCCCAAGTGGACCTTTATCTCTGTCTGACTCATGATAGATTGTTTTCTTCCCTGACTCTCTCTCTGTCGTTCCTCAAACTGCACTAACGAATGCTTTTATTCTGCGAACCAAAGACTGCCACGAATAGTCATCATTTGGACAATTGTCCCTCCTGTTATTTCATGAGAAACTGCTCGAGTGTGCTCATCTGTACTTGGAGGTATTTCATTTCCAGTGAGGTAAAAATGTTTCGTGATAGGTGTCCTTCACAAGCTCCCAGGTTTGAGGCATTGATGCAGTTAGTGGAGAAATGTGCTGTTTTTTGCCTTATATATATATATATATACTGTACCTATATATAGTAGAATAACTAACCGGCTGAAGTCCAGCAGTACATTTTGTGAAACGATCAGGATGTTTTTCTTTATGTAACCGGAAAGGCACAGCGGAAAATATAAGCGAGGTATCTTCAAATACTCCTTTCTGGGTGCAGGAAGGTATTCCTTGCATTATTTATGTCCACAACGCATAATCTACATCTCTGAATATTTCCCTGAAACTTGTGGAGACTCGTAGGCTGAATCTACAACTGTGACTGCACTCCACTGTCTGGCCACACATATCTCCCATTTGAGTGCATCCTCAGGACGGGTGCCTCACATCGCTACCCTTTCGTCCATACCGTCTGATCCCAGCGCACCCCGACGCCGCAATTAAGCCAAATCCACCCATGCATATGGATCAGTGCTGTTCCTCTTGATTCTCTCCACTCCTCTGTCTGGGACACAAAAAAATCTCTCTTTTAAATAAGCTCACAACTAGGCCAGCGGATTATTCTCTTCCCAATGATAATAAGGAAAGCTACCGTGCACATTTGCTTTGGATTCATTGTATGAAATGTACTTATTCGTAATTAATATTGAAGGGGTGTAAAGTACATGCCCGGGTGAGAATATTCCTCGCTGTACATTAAACAACAGCCTCACCGCTGCTTTATCCCTCAGTGGATTCACGACACAGTTGGAGTCCACAGACGGCATAGAATTCAATTTGGATGCGGAGTTGCATACGGAGGTGCAGTCTAGTATAGTTCCAGGGATATATAGTAATCTGTGTTAAAGAAAATCCCCCTGGTATCGACTTGTTTGGCCTCCCCCCACCATGCTCCTGCAGCTTCTTGTAAGCCTTAATAACCCAAAACACATACACAACACATGGACTCCGCAGTGCTAATTACCCCATACTGCGCAGCAGTGGCGATAACGCCAACCATAAGACTCTCAGAGCTGATGAGGTGGCGTGTATGAAATGGTTTTCGCATCCCCCCTCTTTCTTTGCTTAACTTTTGCTTTGTTTGTGAGCTCTTTGTTTTTTACGTTTTTTTTTTTTCCTACCCAGTGAAATTGCCCATTTGGATGGGCTCCAAATGGCTCAGCGTGCCCCAAAGAGAGCTCCGACTCCAGCTTCCCATCTGGCAGCAATGCCCCCCCCATGCTCGTGTGCAGAAAGCAAAACACCAGCTCTGCCATCCCCCCTTTTTTTTTCTCTCTCTCCCATAACCTCTCCGCCTTTCTCACCTGTTTTGCTTCCCTTAATGCTCACTGGGACTGTAGCGACACCGCCATGATTCCACAACCTGGCAGCAGCCCAGACATCCCCTAATTTAAAGCTAATAACTTACCGCCGCTGTCTCGCTAATTGCAGCATTTTTGTGAGTATTTTTGAATGCGTTCGGGCCAAATTACCAACAGCAGCTTGCTGCTGAGATGAATTGATTAATAGACTTCATTATAATTAACCCCATGTGCGTTTTCATATTTAGAGCATGACTATTGATTTACCGGCTCATAGTCACTGTGCTCGGCTAAATCAGCAAAACAAATGGGAGATTTTTCTTCGTGTTTAAGGAGATTTGCAAAGTGATGATGGCGGGGGGATTAAAAGAGCTGTGACTAGATCACACTGATACCTACAGCAGTGTCGAGGCATATACTGGAGTTATTTAGAAGAAGTGTGGACTCAAGTTACATGACTCAGACTTGAGTCAAACTTGAGTCACAGATTTGATGACTTTAGACTCGACTTGACAAATTTAAATGAACGTTACTGAGCGCCAGTTGGCACCAGTTGCCCTGTTGTTAAAATGACATGCCATGTGGTGTAAAACGCATTATGACTTGTTTAGGACTTGAAACTCTAATTTTAGGACTTTTGACCTGACTTGGGACTTGTCTCAGAACTTGCCAGTCTTGACTTGGGACTTGCATGTCTTTACTTGGGACTTGACTCAGGACTGGCCTGTCCTTACTTGCGACTTGCCTGTCTTTACTTGGGCCTTGACTCAGGACTTGCCTGTCTTGACTTGGTACTGGCCTGTCTTGACTTGGGACTGGCCTGTCTTGACTTGGGACTGGCCTGTCTTGACTTGGGACTGGCCTGTCTTGACTTGGGACTGGCCTGTCTTTACTTGGGACTTGCCTGTCTTGACTTGGGACCTGACTCAGGACTTGCCTGTCTTTACTTGGGACTTGATTCAGGACTTGCCTGTCTTTACTTGGGACTTGCCTGTCTTTACTTGGGACTTGACTCAGGACTGGCCTGTCCTTACTTGGGACTTGCCTGTCTTTACTTGGGACTTGACTCAGGACTTGCCTGTCTCGACCTGGGACTGGCCTGTCTTTGTTTGGGACTTGACTCAGGACTGGCCTGTCTTTATTTGGGACTTGACTCAGGACTGGCCTGTCTTTATTTGGGACTTGACTCAGGACTGGCCTGTCTTTACTTGGGACTTGACTCAGGACTTGCCTGTCTCGACCTGGGACTGGCCTCTCTTTATTTGGGACTGGCCTGTCTTTGTTTGGGACTTGAGTGCAAAGACATGAGACTTACTTGTAACTTGCAAAACAACGACTTGGTCCCTCTGCTGTTATTTAGACACACATTGATATGATAAGGTTTGACTTAGCTGCATCAGTTGTCTTCAGTAAATATTGAATTTAAAAAAATCTCTACACAAGTTTGAGCTACTTTTTTCAGCTCCTTTTTTTTTTTTTTTTTCCAAAGTAGCTTCAGAAGTGTCATAAAGGCTGAATTTGATCTGTACAGTAAATCCCCTCAGTGGAGAGTATAAAGATCCAGCACATCAAAGATATTATACCCTCTGCTTATTTGAAAAAAGGGCACACACCTAAAAGGAGAATCCTACAGCACGCACCGCGGCTCACACGGAGACGGCTGACTGATGTCGGCTTTTTATGCAGCCTCCATTTTTTCAACTTTTTTTGCACCTCACATACAACTCAAATCGGCACTTAAGAGGGATCCGGCCATATTTATATATATTTCACTGTCCGTTTTGAGGAAAAATCCAGATACAGAGGGGAAAAAAAGAATCCTAGTAATTGTGTGTGGAGTTTGTATTGGAAAAAACCTACTTCCAAGGCCTCTTTATTTAACATAAAGCTTGTGGTGTGATCTCCAAAAAGTGGTGTAATTACAGGAAGATCAAATAGAGCAAAAGCGGCTAATGCTAATACCCGCTCTCACTCCGGACTGTTGTGAGGAAGAGGGGCGAGCGGAGGGATGGGGCCCATTAATAATGAATCCAGTGTCATCATTAAGGCGGCAAATGATTAAAACATATCTCCCAGCTTCAAACGCTGCTTTTCTACCCCAGAAAACGCTGGATGTGCGAGGCGAGCGAGCCCTTCAGTCTGCTTGTGAAATAAAGTTTAGCTCTTTTTTTTCTTTCATCTTTACCCCCCTTTTTTTCTGGTAGTGTTGAAAAAAAGCCCAAAGCACCAGCATCCCCTTTTTTTTTTTTTTGAAAACAAAAACTAGTGTTATGTAATGTAATGCAACGCGTAGATGGGCATTTGAGATATGAACTTTCATGCCAAGCTTTGTTGCACATTTCTGGGTATACTCCCGGTTGTGTGCCAACCACCAAAAAAACACATAAGAAGCTGCTGCCTGTTGTCTCTTCTGAGGAACAGGCTTTCGTTAAAGGAAGGTGACATTCATTGACATGCAGACGCACGATGGGACGCCATGTCTGACTCCGCGGTTTCTTTTTCTCATCTCTTTATTTTCCCGTTCTTGCACCCAGAAGTCATTGTAATGCCGTGCCCGCGCTCGGTTACATCAGTGTTGTGCCGCCTGCGCTGCCGTTGGTGGTTTTTGTTTAAACCCTTTGACGAGAAGGCCCAGGGGGCTCGGGGTTTGTCTCCATTAGTGGCTGAGGCATGTCTGGAAGGAGGGCAAAATGATCTCTAATGGAATGGTAATAGTCCCCCAGGGCAGTGTGTCTGCTGCCCTGTGCACCGTGCTTTGATGCTAGGGTTCACTCTCGCCGGCTGACACCGGCTGACCCCGGCTGACCGAGCTTCCTACACACCTGACACAACCTCCGGCGCACAATAATGGCCCTCGCTCCATAATACTGTGCAACACGGCAGATGAAAAGCCTCCCCTATCCTGTGGTAAATGTCCAATCATGTCTTTGGGGAGTTAGCACGGGGAAGTCTGTGAGCAGTTCTACTAATGTCAACAACTCGCGCCCAAGATAAGCTCAGCCAGCCGACACACGGAGTGAGTCGTCACTTCCCCCGGCTCGGCGTGCAGAGATCGGGGAGTGACGATAATAAGGATATCTTGTTGCAGTAAAGTGGGGCAAGCACGTTCAAACTGTCTCCCTGAAATAGCTCAAAATTTCATCATGTCGTGCTCCTCCAAACCGAATGGAAGGTTTATGATGATGGCCGGGATGTCAGGATGTGGAAGTTGTAGGAAAGGAAGCAGGAGAAAAGCTAGTTTCAGGGCAAAAAGTCTCATCTTAAATGGCCTTAAGCAGCCAAATAGAACAAATTATGTTTGAAGAATTGAATTGCACTGTTTTGAAATGTTGGCTGCTCAAATATTAGATAAATAAACTGATATATTTATGAACATATCCTAAATGTACAAAGGCGTATTAGGGCCATTGTAGGTAACAAATCAAAAGATTTAAATTACAGGGGGTTAATAGTCTGAGAGAAAAAACTCTGAATTTCCAAGATAAAAGTCACAAATTTACAAGAAAACTTGGGGAAATAATGTTGTTTTTTTCATTTTCAAGTTTAGGTCAACTTAATCACACCACAGACACCTGCAGTGGATGACCTAATCAAAATATGCTATGCAGTCGGATTAAGCAATGAAGAAATAATCATGATTTGAGCCCAGAATTGGGCCCATTCAAATGAAAACAACATATGGATTTGAGTTTTTGTCTTGTAAATTCATCACTTTAATTTCAGGGAATATCCACGATTTTTTTCTCCTAAATTTATGAGTTTTTTTTCTCACAAATTTCTAACTTTATAATCTCAGAGAATATTTAGAAATATTTTTTTTCTCTTAAATTTAATTTTTTTTTCTTGAAAATGTATGACTTTATAATCTTCGAGAATATTCAAGTTTTTTTCTCACAAATTTAGGACTTTAATCTTTTTTTCTAGGAATACTACCCCCCCCATACGCCATCGTATTAATGTGGATATACAAAATTGAAATAAAATGCCAAGAGATAAAAGTCACTAAAAACATATCAAATGTTTCCAGTAACAGACTGAATGCAATAATTGCACCTTTAAAACTGTACCCAACAACGTGTCTAATCTAGCTCAGACTCAGAGTGGAAGTGGTGGGTGGTGCGGCGGCGGCTGAATGAGTCAGCATTTCCACTTAACAGAAACCCCACCTAATCAAACCAAATAGCCGTGACTTCATCAAACTTGCTCATTAGTGCTGAATTCATTTTTTCGGGAGATTAGAATTACTTGTGACCAGACTCTTATGTTCCCCTTTTTAAATAATTGTGGTGTTAAAGAGAGCAAAACCTCGACTTGTGTAATTCAGACAAAACCCAACCAGGCTTTCGTCTAGTTTCTCTCCAGATTGAGGCCACATGTGATTATGAATTCCTTCTCATAACCAATTTGATAACCCAAAATCCTGCACTGTCATCGAGCTAAAAACAAGGCTCGTTTTTGGTTGGCATTCTGATGATGTGAGGTTTCCGTTTGACACTAATTATATTCAAAGCGTCTGCTTGTTTGTCTCGCCACGAGGCACATGCTCCCCCCCCTGACATTGCAACATATTTGTATGCTTTGGGGCCTCTGGAGAAATGAATAGTGTACGCTCCGCACTGTGTTTGTGTTCTCTCCCAGGCGTCTGCGAGCTGCTTGACTTTGGCGAGTTTTAATGACATTTTCTGGGGACCATTATGTTTTTTAAGTGCCCCGCCTCAATCCCGAGCCCCTCTCGAGATCTGTTGTGCAACTTCCACTCCACGCTGCGAAACCATTTGAGCAATCATTAACACTGATTCATATGTGTCCACTGCATCTGTGGAAGATAAGCCAAAGGTTGTCGGGTGGGGGGGGGGGGG
>CAKAOH010019780.1:0-12287 GCA_916701665.1 Sebastiscus tertius | reverse complement strand
GATGGAGGGAGGTGATGGAGGGGTGATGGAGGGAGGTGATGGAGGGAGGTGATGGAGGGGATGATGGAGGGAGGTGATGGAGGGGTGATGGAGGGAGGTGATGAGGGAGGTGATGGAGGGAGGTGATGGAGGGGTGATGGAGGGAGGTGATGGAGGGAGGTGATGGAGGGGTATCACTATTTCCATGATTTTTCCACTATTTGTAAACCAGCAGCAGGATTTAGAAATCAGTTCTCTGAGCGACGGAGCCGGTGGAGATGGAGGAGGATTTGCAGATTGCAAAGCAGATGTACCTGAAGGGTTTATTGTATTTCACCCCCTCCCTTCCTACACTCTCTCCTCCTCCTCCTCCTCCTCCTCCTCGTCTCGACCCGGGCACACGCCAGGAGCCTCCTGCTTTTACGGTCTGATGAGTTTGTATAGAAATCTACACGTGCCTCGGCTTTATGTGTCTCCTTTGGGTGGTGGTGGTGGTGGAGGGGGGGGCTCTGATGTGTCCAAAAAGGAGACGCATAACGACGTCCAAATGTAGAACTGTGAGCTGGAGATTCAGCTCCAGAGAGGAAGAACTTTAGGATGGACATTGAAGACAAATTTTAGAAATGAAATAAAAGTGAAATTGAGGTTTAAGACAGATTTTCTTGCCGCAGCTCCAAACCGGAGTTATGAGTTTACTGTTTTCAGGACCGCTCAGAATCTTGAGCTCAGATTTTAAAATTCAACACATTCAGAGATCTTCCAGGATTAAAGAGCCGATCTGAAACGCGCTTTTATAAACACTGAAATATGGAGATAAATTCGTCCAACTACATGAAACAAACAACCAACCCAACATGTCAGAGCGGCGCTGCAGCATGTGCTCCGAGCTGGCGTGACAGTTAACTCCGGACATATGAATCCGTCATTTTACGCATACATAATTAATAGCGAGAGGAGGGTTTCCTGCTTTGCATCACAATGGCTGCGCTTGTGCAAGCTGTAGACCCGCCGTGATTGAAAAGGAAATTGCACAGTTGAAAAAAAAAGGAGGAGAAGAAGAAGAAGAAGAAGAAGGGGGGGGGCCCAAAAAAGCAATCTGGCCCCCAGATACCGTCGGCGCGTGCTGTGCGTAATCAGTGCGCTCTTTCTGTGTCACCAAATGGGGCAAACGGAGATTATCTGCGAGTTTAAAGGCAGCAAACTCTAATTCCTGCAGGTCAGATCTGACCCGGGTCAGCCGGAGAGGAGTCTGTCCTCCACCGGGAGGGATGAGGGGATGACAGGATGAGGGGATGATGGGATGACGGGATGACGGGATGAGGGGATGATGGGATGTCACCAGCATGACATGGTTAAAATAAAGGAGCACACAGACATCTGGATGTTTGGAAAGCAGCAGGTTTCAGTTGATGTCTCATCGTTGAGCTCAAGATCAGCTCACATTTCTGACTGCTGCTCCAACTTTAGACACAAAATACCACCAACTACCACCAACATGTTGCAAATGTCTCATTTTAATTACCTAAAATTATTATTTTCCTTCATTTTTTATTTGTTTGTGCTTTTAAAATTGGTGTAAAAACAGCTTACTTTATCTTACCAGGTACCTTTATTGTCCATTATTGAGTCCTTAAAGTCAATAATTAGCCAGTTCAACCTGTTTCCAATATAAATCAGACTTGTTTCAAGAATTCTCCTGAATCAAGTTGAATTTTTTTTTATTTTAGTGCAGCAATCTTCTTCATTTTGTCTTGTTTTCCAAGATTAATATGCAAATTTCCATAAATTTCCTGAAACAAGTTGATATCTACTGGAAACAGGTTGAAATAATCTCAGTGGAGCAGCAACTTCTTGCAACTGTTTTAAGAAAAAACAAACTTTTAAGACTCAAAAACAGACTTTGCAGTCATTTAATTTAGTTTAATATAAATATATAACATGATAAACAATGCTCAATAAATGACAGCTGCTTTCTAACCACATCTAACGCAGCTTGAACAGATCAAATATAGAAAACTAACACCACTTTTCCTGTTTCCTTTCTGACTACATCTTTATTGTTTACTTGCGTATCTATTAGATCTTGTTTTGTGTTTTTTCCTGAAGCCTCTTGTTCGTTGTTGTTCGTCCCACTTCGCTGCTGTAATCCTGCTGCGTGCTGTGGGACTAATAAAGGATTATCTTATCTTAAATCAGGTGTCATAATGTGACTAATAACTCAAAACTAATGATACCAGTCCCCTTTGTAGAAACTCACAGGAGATTAAAAACCACCATTAAATACCATAAAACACTATAAACTGTCTTTTTATAACCAAAGACACACACTTATTAGAATAAAAGAACATTATAGCAGCATTATTGAGCATTAAATGCTGTAAAATGACCATTAATGTCACTATATGTATTTCTGAGTACACTAATGGTAAGTATCTTAACATATTTTATATCTTTATATATATATTAACTTAGATTTATATTGAAAGAGACAATTTTAAAGGTGACTGAGTGCTATAGTATGTGACTTTTTGTGTGTGTGAACGCCAGCAGTGTGTGTGTGTGTGTGTGTGTGTGTGTGTGAGCCTGCGGGTTGTTCGGAGGTGTTTGGACATATGTTGTTGTGTGTGTGTGTGTGTGTGTGTGTGTGTGTGTGTGTGCGGTTATTTCCCCGACAGGCTTCAGCTCAGCCTCATTAGCATACAGCTGTAGAGTGAAACCCCCCCAGCCTGTGATTGGTCACGCTGCTGCAGAGTCATACTCACAGTTACAGTTGGCTCCTGATGGAGGCGGAGACGTCTGTCTGTCTTCTGTCCGTCTGTGGAAACACAAACACATCATCTCATTTTAAACTTTACTGAGCTTCATATTAACGTCAGAGTGAGAGAAGAGATTCCACGTCAAATCAGGGAGAGAAAAACACACAATTCATTTGATGTTTACACGAGAAAAACGTCCTAGAATAGTCTCTTAATTTCAACAAATTAAGGAGAAAATCAAAATGACTTCACGTATCAAAGAATGAAAAGTTTCCTAATATTTGCGGGAAGGGGCCGGAGGTATGTTAGGGAGGGCCGGAGGCATGTTAGGGAGGGCCGGAGGTATGTTAGGGATTATGCGAGAGTGTCAGTAGATGGAAAAGTAATAGCTCAAATCTCTCACACTCGTTTTTTAGGCATTTTAGTTGATGAAAAATTAAATTGGAAAAAACGTATACATTTTATTTGTAATAAAACTGAAATCACTAGGAATCATCTACAAACTAAGAAGTCTCATAAATGTTTCTTGTTTATTAACCTTATATTATTCCATGATTTATCCTTATCTGATTTATGGTAATATTATTTGGGCAAACACATTCCCCTCCAATCTTCAGAAACTTTATTTGTTGCAGAAATGATTTGTAAGATTGGCAACTTTGTCAAACTTTAAGGAGTCCTCTGCTCCACTGTTCAGGAAACTGAACATTCTTTCAGTTTATGACATAAATATTCATCAGATATGTGTGTTTATATATAAATATATGTTCTTGCCTTCTTCTTTACCGTCATTGTTTAGCAACTTCTTTAAATCTAATTCTCAAATTCATTCTCATAACACTAGACAGGTTAATCATCTCCACCTGGACATGGCCAGTCCTCCCTCAGATCTCATGGTTTACAAATATGGAACAGTAAAATACATGTTATTAAGAAGAGCTCGTTATCCTGAGAACATTTTAAAAGGAAAATATCATCACATTTAATTCATGATGTCTAATTATCTTTTGATATATTTAGATATATTTTCTTTTCTTCTGTACTGTTTTTTTTATGTATTTCATTGTTTTTATTGGATTGTTTTACACTGTTTGGTTTTTCTGCACATTTCGTGTACTTCTTGTTGTTCTTTAACTTTTGTTGTATTTTTTAAATTATGTTAGCCTAGATTTTTCTTCCTTTTTTGTTATTGTTTTTTTTTCTACATACTGTAACATGAAGTGTTTCCAGCTGTCAGGGATTAAACGTCACACAGTCCGAATTTTAAGTTCCATTATTCGTTTGCAATGTTTAATGAACTCAACATTAACATCTATTCACTTATTGAAAAGTCCCTTTTCTTCAAGGAAACATTCAACATCCATGGAAAGTGGGCTTATTGGCTTTGACAACAAGAGTTTGAGAAGAAGACAGACATCGATCTAAAGCAGCCTGCTGATTTATCATTCTTTAAAGGTCCCATATTATGCTCATTTTCAGGTTCATATTTGTATTTTGTGTTTCTACTAGAACATGTTTACATGCTGTAATGTTAAAAAAAAACTTTATTTTCCTCATTCTGTCTGCCTGAATATGCCTGTATTTACCCCCTGTCTGAAACGCTCCGTTTTAGCACATTTCAATGGAATTGCGATGAAATTGCATCAGAATTGCGTTGCTAGGCAAGAGCTTGGGTTCATGTGTACTTCCTGTCAGCTGATGACATTCACATCCACTGCAACCAGGAATAAACTGGTACACATTTAGTATGTTTACGTTAAAAGCATTTAAAGCGACGCACCATTCGGCCGTTCCTAACTAACTATATGCTGATCTTGCATATTATTTTCATACGCTCATACACTAATTGGGATTGATGTTTGATAGGAGTGGACGGTGACAACCATTTAGTTTCACCTTATTTTTAATTCATTATTTATTTGGAACACGTAACAAATACCTCAGTAAAACACAAGACAAGAATAACTAATAAAATGAACAGTAAACAACCAATTAATAAATAATCAACATAAATAAATATTACATGTCCGAAAAGAAGTGTGAAGAAGTCCAGCCTACACTCTCTTTTTCTCTTTACCACACCGCCGGTGAAGCAGTCTGTCACTGAAAGACCTATTTAAGAACACACGGGGGGAACAGCGTCTTTTGTAGTCCATCTTCAGAACATTGTAGTTTCACCACGGCAGACTGACGTCACTAACATCCACCGCTGTCACATCATCATGACGGAGTCTAGTGAAAGAGCAGTCGGATTCTCTGAACAATGCGGTTGTCTTTTCCTAACTCCTTATGAATTCTCCTTCTCACCTTTCCTTGACCTCATGACGTTTTCCATCGGGGTCAAGGAGAAGTGGTTAGGAGAAGTGGTTAGGAGAAGTGGTTAGGAGAAGTGGTTAGGACGTCATTATTTGACTTTTCGAACGCAGCCTTGGAGAAACCTGCTGATGTGTGAAACTGATGGAGTGAAGTTTTTTGACCACTACTGTCACCGTGGAGGAATGTTTTTAGTCCCCGTTTTGTTTGTATTTCACACACAACAACCACGAGGTCACGGCAGCTGGTGGCCGACCTTCCAACGGCGGGAAGAGGAAGACTGTGAGCTAGTAAACAACACAACACTGAAAACAATCACTACAATAATAATTGGGTTTGCAAAAGTTTTATGAAGGAATGAGATGCATTCAGCGTGTTTGTTAGACCTCAAGAATACACAGTTAAGAAACAAGAACAAGAACAAGCTCCACAGGATCCGCTTCAGTGACAACAGGATTAAAAAGAAACACATTTAAATACATGTAACGGTTTAAAAGCTTTGAGTCACACCTCATGTTACAGGTCTTCACATTTCATGGTAATTAGGTGATAATTAGCAAATAACCTATTACCCCAATATTCACCTCTACTTTATTATAAACATTATTTAACAATGATATATTATTATATATAATTAAATGACATATAATGGTTGAAATAGGGCGTCCAGGCTTGAGAAGCGGCTGCGTGCTGCTCTTCATCGGAGCTGTAAAACTAATAGAAGACACTTCTGATCACCGTTATGTATTATTATATTATTAAAAGTATTAAATAAGTGGAATATAATTATTAAATACTGTTTATAATAAAGTAATATTTGATAGATTTTGAGGTAAATATTGGAGGTAATTTGGTCAGTAACTCCAAAGAAGTTTCAAACAGGTTATTTACTAATTATCACCTCATTACCATGAAATTTGCGGGCCTGTGAAATGAAGTGTCACCCAAAGCTTCGTTAACGTGGCGATGTCCCGAGTGATGTCACAGCTGACCCGGGCAGGCGAACATGGGGAGCATGTTTCGGTTGTAGGTCAGATACTTCACAACGCTGCTCCTCACGGCGTTTCTGAATCGGTCCTGTTGCCTCGACTCGTCGTCCTGCAGAGACACGGAGGTGGACGTTAAACTGGATTACAGTAACTATAGTAGTTATTGTTTTAGCTCCACAGACATACATGGTACATTTTTATAAGAAACAAAGAGGTCAGACTTTGGGATAATAATAAAATCACTAACTGTGTTTGAGGAGATCTGCTGAAGCTCCTGCTCGAAGTCGGAGAATCTGTCGTGATAAACGGCCAAACACCATCTCTGCCTGAAGAAACTGCAGGAGACAAACACACATTCAGATCCAGAGCTCAGTACATCACATGGTCTTATTCTGATGATGATACTAACACACAACATGTCCATATGTTTGTACGATAAAACAAGAGTTCAGTTTTTACCATCTTATAGAAACCAAAACAACCTGAAACACACTTAGTGACCTCTTAATATAACAACGTCTCTACATTTATTTTACCGCTATCGTTACTAACCTGTTACTAACTAATCGTTACACGGAACCATCTGAGAAGCCGTCATTGGAAAAAAAATACCTGGCAGGTGATTGGATGAACCATCTGTCAATCAAACTCTTGCCGAAGCCAGTCGGGAGAAGAGAGAAAAACACCTTTTCCATCATGAAAAGCCTTCAGTGTCGTTCTTTGCTCTGAAGCAACCCGTTCCACCCAACGTGATCGGTTGATGCTTTTAATTGCGTTGTGAAAACTCAGAAAAATCAACCTCATAGAGAAAAAAAAGTACGTTGGTTTTTTGCCGCGAAATATTCACGTTCTGTGTGAAAGAACTCGACAAAAAAACAACAGTTCGAAAAAATATATTGACTTGCAAATGAATGGCACCATAAAAACGTACCCGGTGTGTAACGGCCTTTATCTGGTGACCCTTTGGAGGGGCCCGACCCCTAGGTTGGGAACCACTGGACTAAACTATCTAACTGTATGTAAACATTGATTCTTCACTATTAATTATCATGAATAATCAGTCAGTTAATCAAGGCCCATTAGTCTTTCACTTTAAGTACATTTAGTTTTGTACTTTTACTGAAGTAGGACTTTGAATGTAGTGTTTTTACGTCTTCCACCGTCTCTCTGCGTACACCACAAGAAGATATGAGAGAAACTCTCTTTGTAATTTGGGTGAACTGACCCTTTAAATATCAGCAAACCCTTGAAGGAACCAAACACACTGACAGTATTGGCTGAATGAACCCCCCCCCCCCGCCACACAGTCAATCAATGATTGTAACGGCTCCGATGCTCCGCCGGCCTCCACAATGACTTTACGAGTCAGCTGAGCGAGTGGCGGCGTGACGAGGAATCGGCCTCTGTGTGGCGGGGAGGCCGCGGCTTTGTCTCTCACCCCCCCCCGACCGGCCACAAAGACAGATTGGGGAGCTGCATAAACAGATTAGGAGGCGGGGGGGGGACAATAGACGTCCATATCTGGGGTCATTTGTGTTGAAACCTCAGAAGCAGGTCACCCGCTGTTTGACAAACACACACACACACACACACACACACACACACACACACACGGCAAAGTCACAGCAGCAAACACACAGACAGACAGCAGGAGGACAAAAGACACTGAAGGACTGAATCCCTCTCGTCTGTTCAGATGTGTTATGTTGACGCGTGAGGTCAGCAGTCAGCAGATGCATTATGGGAGGTTTCACTACCTGGAAACATTTCCTCTCTCAGACTCACGGCGGCTTCACAAACACAGGAAGTGTCTCGTTCTCATGCAGAAGTCGGTTATGAAAACAAACTTATCTATCAGATATGAACTGAAAAGT
This sequence comes from Sebastiscus tertius, assembly GCA_916701665.1. NCBI lineage: Eukaryota > Metazoa > Chordata > Actinopteri > Perciformes > Sebastidae > Sebastiscus > Sebastiscus tertius. Next base: position 4,376 of record CAKAOH010019780.1, on the reverse strand, counting down.
GAATAAATATGAAATATGAACAACAACAGAGAGGAAAACATCCGTTTGGGGAAGCTGTTTGTTGACAACCAAACATCCGGATCCTTCCTGGAGGTCTGTTGTCCTATAAATAGTTTGTTTACCTCCTGAGTTATTGAAGCTAATAAAAGACTTCAGTAAAAACATGATATTGTTTTCACAGTTTGTTCCATCAGTCCTTTTGGTACCAGGTTGTAAACAAACCCCCCGAGGTTAGTGAGACGGATCTGGAAGAGAAAGCGGCGAGCGGTCTGTTGTAAACATCCATCACAGTTTTCACACTTTCCCGTGTAACGTGGGATTACGACACACTGGGCCGCTTCCTGTTTCATCTATTCCTCCACATAAAGACAAGCTTTGGTTAGTTTAAAACCCGTGTTTTGTGTTCTTTGTAGCACAGTCACCATGTGATATTGAGACTTCCACTACGGCTTAGATCAAACTAATAGACTTCACATAGACTTCTAAATCCCAGACTAGTTCTTGACTATCTGAAGGACGTGAGACGAGTTTGTTATGAATTCTGGGTAAGTTAAAGGGACTGTTTGTAAGTTTCAAACGTATATCCGTGGAGTTTGTGTTGGAGTCTGAGTTGTGGTGGAGGCTGGTTGTTTGTTGGCGTTAGCGGACTCCATTTCTACCCAAACGTTAGCTATGGTTGCACACCGTTGGCCCTGTAAGAGGAGCTGAAATGAAAGGCTGTTGCGAGCGTGCATGGCGTCACATCCGTTGAATTTTACAGAAAAAAAAAAAGCTTTTCATGATGGAAAAGGTGTTTTCTCTCTTCTCCTGACTGGCTTCAGCAAGAGTTTGATTGACAGATGGTTCATCCAATAACCTGCCAGGTATTTTTTTTCCAATGAGGGCTTCTCAGATGGTTCCGTGTAACGACTAGTTAGTAACAGGTTAGTAACGATAGCAGTAAAATAAATGTAGAGACATTGCCTTATTATATTAAGAGGTCACAAAGTGTGTTTCAGGTTGTTTTGGTTTCTATAGGACGGGAAAAAAAATGAAAGATATCCCCTATTCTTCACATTAAAATCAATCTACAGGCTGTTACGTTACAACCTGTTCACACATCGGCGATAAAAAGGATTAAAACACGTTTATACGAGTAAAAACTGATATACAGTCCCTTTAAGATGTATTTCAACTAGAGCTGTCGATCCATTCAAATAGTTAATCGCCATTAATCAGAAATTAAATTGCAGATTTTGTATCTGTTCTAAATGAACCTTAAAGGGAGATTTGTCAAGTATTTAATCCTCTTATCAACATGGCCGCTAGTTCTTTGATGTTGGTTTGGTGTGTCTGGACCTGAAACGTCCGGTGTGTAGGATTCGGCGGTATCTAGCGGTGTGGTTGCAGATTGCAACCAACTGAGTAGCCCCTCCTCTCTTTCCAAGACCGCGGTAACGCCGAGTGTTACACAACTTTAGGAGCAACAGGAAGTCAGACGGCGGCTCATGTTACCGCAGTTTCACAACTGGTCGGAGAACTACGGTGGCCTTCAGGTAACGTAAAAACATGGAAGTCTCTCTCTAGAGCCAGAGTTTAGTTTGTCCGTTCTGGGCTACCGTAGAAACATGAAGGGGTAAAAGGAAGAGGTCTCTGTGAAGAGGACCTGCTCCCTATGTGGATATAAACGGCTCATTCTACAAAAACACAATGATTCTTAGTTTTAGCTGATTATACACTAAACATAGTTATTAATATCATGTTACATTTCTGCCAATAGATCCCCCAGGATGTTACCCACTGTTCCTTTAACACTACTGATGAGTCTTTAATGTCTTTGTGAACCGGCCCCAGGTCTTAGAGTGTTATTAGAACTGATTAAATTAAGACCCAGGATTCACCAGGTGGGTTTTTGTTGAGAAAATGAAAGCACTGGCTGGATACTTTATATTCTAGAAATACTGAAACATGAGTGTGGATCTTCTTCCCTCAGAGTGTGTGGACATGTCTGAACAGATAGTAACGGTCCCTGTGTCTCTCTCTCACCAGTACAGGTCTTGGATCAGGCCCTGGTGGTAGAGGGTGGACAGCTGGCCCAGCAGCTGCTGGTGTTTCCCGTACAGATTCAGGTAATTGGAGACGGGGAGGGGCTTCAGGGACAGACAGGTGAGCGTCTCCACCAGCTCGTAGCAGTCCAAATGTAGACAGAAGTAGTTCCCCGTCTCCGCCCGTCCCGTCACCAAGCCGCTGTCCTGGAGTGTCCTTACGTGTTTGACAGGAGGAACTGTCAGGTTGGTGGCAGACGGTTTGGTAACGTGCAGGTAGTTAAATCCTCCAGGCAGCTTCCCACCTGAGGAGAGAGGAACAGGTTAATGATGCGTTCACTCTACGAGCGACACGGCAACAGACTACGAGTCATCTTCAATGGAAGCTGGTGACATGAAGCAAACATACTGCTTGACCCCTGCTAAAGTACGGCCGAAGGTTTTGCCCTTTTGGAAAGATTTCAAAAATGCAGGGCTCCCTGGACTTCTAGTGGAACACACTGTCAGCCAGCACACAGAATTTAAAGGTCCTAAACTAAAGAGTTTCCGAGTTCTGCTCCGGAAACGAAAGAGTGACAAGCGAACGGAGAGACGGACACACGGAGCCAACGACATGCGCTCCAGTGACGCGGTCAAGCGCCAACCGCCAACGAGTCACGTGTTTTTGTTTCACCCTGTTCCGTTACATCAAAAAAATGCCTTTAGCCAGTCCCTGTATAATAATTCAGCTGTGCAGTACTGTCATTAATACTGCATTTATACTGTACATTACAAGATATATTATTATTCATTTATATATATATTTATACCATTCTGTCATTTATATTTAACACACTTAATAGATCCCACTTCTCAGCATTTGGATTTACTTATTTGCACTGTGGTTATTTGTCATTAATTGAACATCTTAATGGAAACATTTGTATATATTTCTTATATTCTTATATCTTCTTATTTAATTTTAGAACTTACTTACATTTCTTTGTATACATTGTGTTTATATTGTAGCATTATGTACATAATTTACATGTTACATGTTATTTCTTTATGTTTATATAAGATCCCCCCGGGGATCAATTCAATATTTCTGATTCTGAATCTCAGCGCTATTTAACGACATAATACGTCAACGAATGCTTCAGCAACGCTTCAACGACAATGTAGCAGGCCACGCTGGACGTTTTGTTGTCTCGTAGTGGGAACACAGAATAAGGTGTGCGCTTCATATAATTCATGTGATGTTGGGGTCAGTTTTATATCATTTGCTCCAAAATGAGCTAAAAATCAAGAAGCTGGTATCATTAAGCATGTTTAAATCTAACATGGAGGCTTTAGAAGCAGACTCTGTGGCATGCCAATGTTTTTAGCCCCCTTGTTGTACAGCTGACTCTCAGAAAAGTTCCTTTTTGTCCCCCACTTGTCCTTAGATAGTTCTCTTTTAATGCAAGTTTGAATGAATATTCAGAAATGTAATGAGTAGTTGCAGTTCTACATGACGATAATAAAAGGGAAGCACACTGCCACTGGAAATCAGAGTGAAAAGGAGCAATCATGGTGTCAGTGTTAAGAGAAGGTGCTTTTATCAGAAGAAATTATTCAGTACAACAGCAGCTCCGTCACAACACGCGTTTCACCGCTAACATCCACCCACGGAGGAACACACAGCCGAGGCAACGACCTCAGATAGCGGCCAATGATACGGCATCTCTGCTCTGAAATCTCTCTGAAAAGTTCACGTGTGTTTCATCTGTGAGAGAAGGGCGAAGCAGAGTGGCTGTTGTGTTTATGTAACCTGCGGAGTGGCCTTGGTTACTCCGTGAATACGCGGCAGCACAATGCGCCATTGTTACGCCCCGCTACGGTTTGAGTGTCCGCCACAATAACATCGGCGGTGGGTGGGTGGGTGAAAGATTGGAAAATGTTCCACAAAAGCATAATGAAAAAATATTGGCAGTGTGAATTCTGTCAGATAAAAGCAGACAACAACACGGAGAGACGGGAGGAAGGACGCGGAGCAGAGGATCGAGATAGACCCTGAAGATATACTGTATGGAAGCCTGAAAGCTGCTCATCAATGTGAAGGAATTTAGTGTTTATGATAAACCTACTAAATATCTAAAAATGATTATTAACATGCCGGTTGAAAGTTTAATAAAACAGCAGGAAAGCTGATATAATAATGAAGTGGGACGAGTGTTTTTAGGGTGTCCATTAAGTGGCTGTGCTGCTCCTTAAAGGGCCAGTGTGTAAAAACAAAAAAAAAAATTGTCTGAAAAAAGTAAAAAAAGAAAAGTCTGAAAAATGTCCAAAAAAAGTAAAAAATAAAATGTCTGAAAAAATGTCTCAAAAAAA